>MJHO01000660.1:9354-28148 GCA_002076135.1 Xerophyta viscosa | reverse complement strand
GTCAAAATATAACACCTCATATGATCGCATATATGAAACATCTATTCAAAGTGTCATCACGGTGAAATCATCGCATTAGCATGTTATATACAACTATAACAACATGCTAAACATATGAATCCAAAATCAACATACACACAAGGCATGCTAGGGCAACCTCCCAAAACCAAGCATATATGTAACACAAAAGACATGTTCTTAGCGTATACATGCATCAACTTACACATAAATCGCTAAACATGAATATGAAATCATTCGGTGCGACACGCTCACCTCAAACCTAACCTTATACCCGCAGTCCCGCACGTCCCACTCGTTGCAAACACCAACAAGAGGCTGCCTATGCGTAGGGGAAGGTCGAGAGAAGCAAGAATTGTAAGGCCCCGGATTTTGGGATGTTATCTTGGGCACATGGACTGTGCGATCTAGCTGCGTAACTATCCGGCTAAGATCGGAATTCCACCACCGCTCCGGCTGCGACCGAAAGTGTGAATGTGGGCAAGGTTTGGGCCCTTAATGGGCCGCCCGCGTGAATTATATGGGTTTGTCCCATACCTCTTAAGTTGAAGAGGATTGTTGTGTTTATAAGGCTAGGAGGCCCTTAGCCTATCACCTCTCTTGGTGGCCACCCTTTTCGGGTTGGAGAAAAGGGCCCGGTCCCGTGGTGGGGGCCGGGGCAAGGGGGCGGGGCCCGGGGCGGGGAGCGGGACGTGACAAGAATCGAGATCGGATCGACGATCAACCACTCTAAGCTCACCCTAGGGCTTAGGAATTAAGGTGGGACTCTCTTGGACGAACTTGAATGAAAATAAAGGATAATTACCCAATATAAAGCAGTCCACCGACTAAGGAGTCGACCCACGTGGTTTATCGGTCGACCGGTCATAGGAATCGGTCGACCGAAAAACAAAGGAAAAGCACAAACAAGGCTAAAACCAAACTTTCCTCGCACGCGTCACTCCGCGCTCTCTAGTGTCACTAAGCACACCTCGCTCGTGGCTATAATGGCACACCAAACACAAGCAAGTATACAATACAACGAATCATATACATATATATACACATATATTCAACGCATTACATATATATATATATATACTATTATATTATATATATATATATATATATATATATATATATATATATATATATATATATATATATATATATATCAAGGGTCTAAACCAACTCGTCTAAACCGCGAACCTCACAAAAAGAACCCATGGCGCCACTTTGGGAACGTCACCCCCTTTCCCTCCGTCTTCCTCTTCGCAGTATTTCGATACTTCGTATTATAAAAACCCGGACCTGCTTTAGAGAAGACAGAGTGAACAAGTTCCTCCATTAATTTTGAGAGACGGGGGGGCACCTGGTCCTCGTACGAGCGCAAATATACAAAAACACCAAGATATCCCGATACGAGTTCGGAGATAGATGACACGGGGTAACGGTGTAGAAGGCAAAGAGTTGAATATAAAAGGGCAACAACGGAAAACGAAGACCGGCTTTAAACATGTCCAAACGAAATGGCACCCATTCTGCGGAGATATCCGTCATTCTCTCCGTAGGAAGAGCTACCCTTGCCCCAAAATCCGAAGGGATGCCATACTCCTCCCGCCATTGGACTAACTGCTCCCCGGTCACGGAAGAGACAGCAGTACGAGGATTAAACTCGGCAGGAGGGACCCTAACTCCTTTCCCTCGACTGCTCGAGGCTTCCGCCCGCGCAGCCCTCTCCTCTCCGCTACCCACAGGCTCACTTAGTGTGGCGCTCATCCTGCCCGAGCGAAGTTGCTCGGCAACCTGATCAATGAATTCCCCCTCCAGGGTTATCCGGTCCCCAGCAATATCCGGAGACGCGGGTGACCCTCCAAATATAGGGGGGATACGCGGAGTTAGCGGGGTTGAAGCGTGAGATCTCTCACTGGAACCCTGGCTACTATCAGACTCCGTGCCCGTGGAGCTACGAGAAGACATACCTCAACTATAACGAGATGCGAGGAAAAAAGAAGATTGGAAAGCCTGGAATGCTCTTCGTTGAACACGAGACGCAAGGAAAAGAGGAGACCGGGAAACTCTTCGTCGAAGATTTTTTCACTCCAGAGAGAAAAGCTTTTGATCACGGTAAAACGAGAAAATGACCGCGGGCCCTACTTATAACCGTAGAGAACGACAGTCTTCTACGCGGTAACGCGTCTCACGAATCACCGTGTGACAGCTGTCCAGATTCGGACAGACCATACCGAAAACCACTACGGAAGGCTAAAGAAAATAACGCGCGCGACTCCGAATAAATACGTTCCGACATGGAACTGAACGAAGTGTTCTCCGTCGAAGGCGCGGGAGTCACGAAACGTTCTCCGTTAGGGGAACGAGACATACCCTGTTCGAGAAGCTACAAAATACCCAGCTGCCAAACCACGGAATGCGACGCTGACAAGTAAGATGTCGTGCTACAAACGGATAGCCCTCCGTGCTGCTAGCCCGTGAAGCGTGATGACCCTAACACCCCTAGAAAAAGACACGTGTAATGCTACAGTAATTTCAGCGGGTAATTAACTACCATAATACCCCTTAATCTCTGTATAAAACCCCCACTTGTAACCCTAAGAGGGGGACAGACTCAAGTGAGAGAGAGATATACAGTAGATACTCAGTGTAATACTGGTATTCACAAAACATACATAGTAAACATTTGAGGACTCCGTTCCTCCCATGGTTTTTCAACCCTCCATTTAGGGTTTTCCACGTTAAACCAGAGTGTTGATAATCACTTTATTTAACTGAGACCGTTCCCCTATCTCGTTTATACGGATTCCTCTCCGTAACCCCATCAGACCGGAGAAGATCTACGAAGCGTGCGTCATCCCAATCCTGGTGAGGATAAACCCATCAGCATCAGCAACCGACTCCTCTTTATATGGTATACTGAGTCTTCGCGTTCGGTTGCCATAAACGTTCGGGTTACGCCGGTATTCGAACCATTTCCGACTCCATCAATTAAATATTCAAATATCTAAAATATAATAATAGTTAATATCAAAATTTATAGATATTATAATTGATGAAGTCACGATTGGACCGAGCTGCTGGGTCCTGCTAGGCGATCTAAGAGCCGTTATAGACAACGTAAATATTGATTTAGCTTTCTTTATTAGGTGTATTCAATTGCTAAATTACAGGTAAAAAATTTAGGGTTAGGGACGGCGTATTCATGCACAGATATAAAGAATCCAGCCCTAGATCCTGAGGATATCTTGTACTCAGCTATCTCACCACGGAGATAGTGAAAAGAGTGTTCTCCGCTCTAGTGGACGTAGGAATGATCCACGCCTTGGGCTCGGTTGAATCGGCTACGCAAGAATGAGGGAATGCCCGGATCATTAAGCTTGGGTTATTGTAAGCAGCTTGGGTAGCACCTCTTGGTTTTCTACTGATTTTTGGTGGAGGAACTTGCTGTAGAGAGGGGCTGCTGTAGAGGTGTGGAGACTGAAATTTTGGGGGAGCAAAAGATCCTTCACTATGTGGTAAATCAGCTACATAAAGGGCTCAACATGCCTAGTCATGCGCCTAATCATCGGGACACATGTAAAGCATCTACCACTCCCATTTTCGGGATATGTAAAAATCTAATCTAACCCTTGCGTGTCTACCAAATGGCTGCCATTGCAAGGCCCCTATCTAGCCCTACTTATTAAAAGCTCGTTATTTAGGCTTACTTTATAGCCTAATTTAACAATAGCTTATTTACATGCCTAATTACAAATTTGGACCATCTAGGAGTTGTGGACTTGATACAGCTTCACGTGGCCTTGAATCCAGACTTGAATTTGAGCTATGGTGCTTGCTTGGGGCGGATTGCAATCGATCTGAAGTCATGGTAGTGCTTGCTCGAGAGCTTGCGTTTGGCTCTGTTTTGCACGCTTGCTCTGTTCGCCTTGACCTACACGTCCTGACCCATCTTACAGTTCTGGCTGCAAACTAATCACCTTAGAACCATGCATTGGGCTTGATTGATGGCTTGGTGAAGGATGCTTCAAGCTAGACCCGGTTTTTGACCCTTAGGTGGCTCGGCGCACTCAAGCTTTCTTGGGCTTTCATTGCATTGTTCCAGAATTTGTTGTCGCTGTTCCTCCTTTGATTCCATACCTCCGTTTAGCTGGCCACCTTGCTTCAAAAGGATTCTCCTGGATCAATCGTCCCTCCTTAGATGAACTCATTGTCCCCAATGAGCTATCGCTTCAACGGGGTGAAGACCATTGGAATGGCCTTCGGAACTTGTGCCAGATTTGTACCTCCGTTGCAAGTCACCCTTCGAGCATAATGCTTCTTAGGCTTGCTGATCGTAAGGTCTCTTGGCATGCAGAAATCCCTTGGCTTAATCAAAGATGTCTTGGCCTCGGCTTGCTTCATAACTTGGCTCGGGCTCGGTGCTTCTTTGATTTGCCATCGGTTCTTCCTCTTCTTTGGCCGATCATGAGGGTCCCTGTTCTGGTTTGGCCTTCGTATGCATAGCAGCGATAAGCTCACACAACTATTGACAAGTCGCTTGGCCTTGGCTACCGTATTTATGCTTGCACTTGTTTGACCTTCCGAACTCCCATTAACGAGATATGCTTGTCTACTACAATCTTATAATCCAAGCCCAATTATTGCAGCTTTAGACCGCACATTATATAAGAACAAATATCCTACACCCGCCGCATCCATCCTCATCCTCAAAGACGGTACAAAAACAAAAACAACATACGGACCCTCCCAACATAGGACACAACATACTAAGGGAAATCACTCAAGACAAGTAAACTTCAATCACAAAAGCTTACTTTAGAAATTGAGCGCAAACCGCGAAAAACATAAATAACATGCTTAAACGGTCGACGAGCAATTAGCTTAAAAAGCATATTTCGATCAACCACCAAAAAAAAAACACAAACCAATATAGAAGACAAATGAGGTAAAAAAAAAAAACAAAACAAAACAAAGGTAAGTCAAAAAAGAAAACATCCAAATACACACAGAACTAGCAATGTACTAACCCTCGGAGATGCACCGCATTCCCATCTGAACTGCCCCACACGAGAATTCCTAGAATAGGTCTACACACTTGCTTCACTTTGGAACTTTCTCGAAGATAGAAACAATAGCTTCCTCTTTCTCAAAAGTTCTCAATAGAAATCTGGCTCCATTGGAGACAATTAGGCTCTCCTTCAGCCTCTCGAGAATGAACTCCTCTTCGCACCATTAATGCTAGAGTTGGGTCCGCTTCTACCACCTGCTCTATGAGTGTATCCTCTTCGGCTTCGGTGACAATATTGGCCGCGAGCTTCCTCGGTGCATTACGTCCCTCCTTTAGGCTTCAGCTCCTGGGTGCTTCTTCCAACATTGCTCTTCGGTATGCGAATTCTCTTCTTTGCGCAATAGGTACATGAGTTCTTCTTCTTGTCTTGCGACTCCCCGGTGTTTTGGCTCGGCTTCTTAGTTTCAACTTGTGCATTCTTCTTCGTTGAGACGCCTTGGCTCTTCTTAGTTGAATACTTGCTCGGGTGGAGGCTCTTCTCCATTGTAGTGGCGGTGATGCATGCGTCGTCAATGTCACGCACCGCATACAATGAGAGATGTGCTCTCAAATCATCTTGCAATCCCGTCACGTACTTGCGGAATGTCTCCGGATGCTCCAAGGGTACTTCAAGCACTAGCGCACGCTGAATGAACTCCGTCGTATAGTCTTGAACGGTTTGCTCTTGAGATTGTTGAAGATATAACCATTGCTTCCACCGCTCGCCGACATATCCGATCGGGTAGAACTTCCTTCGCACGATCGCTTTGAAATCTTCCCAAGTGAGTCCGCCCACATCATGGGTACGGATGTAAGACTTCCACCAAATAAGTGCATGACCAGCAAGTTTCACTCGTACAAGCATCAAACATTGAGCATCGTCATAACCATACAAAGAAAAATATGATTCAAGTTGTTCTAACCAAGCATCTACTTTCTCACCATTCACTTCTCCATCGAATGTTGGTATGTCCACCTTAGTCTCCAACTTCATAGGACACCATTCCAGCGGAGCTTCTTCTCGTCTTGGGCGGAAGAAAGTTGGCATCTCCGACGTCTCTTGGATTGGCTCTTTCCCCGGTCTTCTAGGGGCTGAAGTTGCGCTTCGGTCTTGGACAAACTTTGGCATATAAGTGGGCTGTTCAGTTGGACTCCTATGCTGGCCTTGGTAGTGACCATACATGGACTGAAGTTGACCATAGGGCGATGGACGCATTGGTGCTGAAATAGAGTCCTCGGGAGCTAGCGGCGCCATGGGCTCGGATCCTTGCATGGACGTCATTTGTTCTACGGGATCTCTTGGCACTTGTGCAGGGCTTAGATTGGGGTTGGAACTGGAATAGGGACTTGGCTGGATCTCATCAAGTTGGTAGCTGGACCTAGAATGTTTGCAAGCGTTAAGCAAAATCCACCGAAATGGGCGCAGCGCAGGACTCGGACGCATGTGCTTACGGGTTGTTGTGCTGGAACACTTCCTTGGCTGTATGCCAGGCAAAGCTTTTGCAAGGTAGAAACCAGGCTCGCCACCATCTTCTCAAGACCATCAACTCTCTCCATCAAGCTCTTCTCATCCTTGGCCTCTTGGCTCATCGTCGCCTCACTTGTATGCGCTTCCTCTTCTTCTGGAACCACCGTCTCTTTGCCGTCTCTCAAAAGCACCATATCGAACACCTTGTGTGCGTAGCTACTCCCCAAGCTTCCGAAGCTCTGATATCACTTGATCCACGCCTTGGGCTCGGTTGAAACGGCTACGCAAGAACGAGGGAATGCCTGGATCTTTAAGCTTGGATTGTTGTAAGGAGCTTGGGTAGCACCTCTTGGTTTTCTACTGATTTGGTGGAGGAACTGCTGTGAGAGGGGTTGCTGTAGAGTGTGGAGACTGAAATTTTTTTGGGGGAACAAAAGATCTTCACTATGTTGGTAAATTAGCTACATAAAGGCTCAACATGCCTAGTCATGCGCCTAATCAATCGGGGACAATGGTAAAGCATTTTACCACTCCCATTTTCGGGGATATTTGTTAAAATCTAATCTAAACCCTTGCATGTCTACAAAATGGCTGCATTGCAAGGGCCCTATTTAGCCTAACTTATTAAAAAAAGCTAGTTATTTAGGGCTACTTTATAAGTAATTTACACAATAGGCTTATTTACATGCCTAATTACAAATTGGACCATCTAGGAGTTGTGGACTTTGATACAGCTTTTACACGTGGGCTTACCTCCAGGACTGATTTAAAGCTATGGTGCTTGCTTTGGGGCGGATTTGCAATCAAGATCTTGAAGTCATGGTAGTGTTCGGCTTGCTGGGGAGGAAACGCTCTTGCGCGGGAGGAACGCTCGAGGGAGCTGCGTTTGGCTCTATTTTGACGCTTGCTCTGTTCCGCCTTGAACCTACACTTGTCCTGACCATCTTACAGTTCTTGGGGCTGCAACTAATCACCTTAGAACCATGCATGGGCCTTGATTGATGGCTTGGTGAAGGATGCTCAAGCTAGACCCGGTTTTGACCCTTAGGTGGCTCGGCGCACTCAAGCTTTCTTGGCTTCATTGCATTGTTCCAGAATTTGTTGCTCGCTGTCCTCCTTGATTCCATACCTTCGTTTAGCTGCACCTTGCTTCAAAGATTCTCCTGGATCAAGGAATCTTCGAGGAACCACGTAAATCTCTGTGTTTTATGATATTTTCCGTCCATCTTTATGGCATCGTGAGTCGGATTCCCTAAATTACCAAACCCCATTCATCATTTGGTGCCGTCAATGGAAAAGTAGACGTTGAGGCGATGTCGGACGGTGACGCGGCGCATAAAACAGCTCGACGAGGAACGGTGTTCCAGCAAGCGATGCTGAAGCGGAACCCCGCAGCCTAGCCAGAGCCACCTGTGGTCGCAATAACAACAATGATGATGACCCCCAAGAACAATGTGCCAGTTCCAATGGGCCAACTAGAGCACGGCAGGCGCCGGCGCCCATCATACGAGAAGATCTCGATTATTTTCGCAGCGAAATTGCGAGCAATGTTTGCGGCTGCCCTGACTAATCCGCTTGTGGCACGGTCGAAGCAACCAGCGGACAGCGGCAACCGTGGCAATGTCTTGGACAGGCTGGGAGCCCCGCCGGGGCTCGCCTCCCATAGGACGGAGTGTCACAAGAGGAAGGCAAAACGCAGGAGTACGACAAGCATAAGGAGCGGGGATATCACTTCCCCCGTAAAGTCGAGCAATTGGAGCACGAGAAGCCTCGGTCGCAGCAACAAGGAGCTCTGAAGCAGAAGGACAAATCAATAAGCCCTCCGCCAAAGGAGGAAGAGTAGTGACCGTTTACTCCGTATCCGTTTACAACGGGGATGAGCGTTCGCCCCTGACGAAGAGCATCCTAGAGACCCTGTCCCTTCTAATTTTGAATTGCCAAAACTTAAGGACTTCGATGGTACGGGAGATCCAGAATCCCACTTAGAGAAAATCGGCCGGCGATGCGATTCAAATGGCTATTGGATGAACTGTGCTGTTTGAAAGAGTTGATGCCCTTAAAGCCAATTGTATTTGATATATTCGCGAACACACACTTTATTGTAAACATATTTTATTTATTTATTTGTTTGGTTATGGTTATATGTCATTTATCGCATCGTCATATTTTGTGTGTATTTTTTAATGCATGTGATAAAACATGTGGACAAAGGCAATAGATTCATGATCATGATAATGAGACCTAATATCTTATAAATCTAAGTCCAAATATTCTTAATCACAAGTGCATTGAGTAGGGGTACAATGCCACCACAAAGAGTAGTGATCTCTTTACTACAAATTTAATTGACACTAAAGTAAGTGTGTATGTGCTCATTAGTTGAATGAGTTCACTGAATTGACTTGCTCAAAGAACACCAGCGAAATTAGTCAATCGTGATTATTTAATGTGATAGTTGTGCCTTGATCATTTGACTTGAGGTTGTCATAGTATCTTATATATAGAACATTTATACTTTAGTGTGTATCCAAGTACAGCTCAGCTGTTCACGGGTGCCATCTGGGTATAGGTCATCACACTAAAGATAGATGATAACCAATAGAGAATCGATCACCTTCTATAAGGAGGAGAATTTCATATGTGTCTTTAAATAGAACTAGCTCAGAAAATTCTTGGCTGGGGTATGATGTGAATTAAATGAGTTCTTAATGTCACAACAAAGCTAATCTATTAAGACAAATACATATATTTGAGCTTATTTAGAGTTTGACTAACATCCATACTCTAAGCTCGTTCATGTTAGAAAGAAACAGAAGGATTATAGGGCAGATGGCGGCTCGTCTGCAAGGTTAGATGGCGAAGACGAACCGTCGACGTTGGTCGAGAGGCGCTGCAGTGAACAGACGGTGGCGAAAATCGGCAATCGCCGTTTTTGGCGTTAACGGGTTCTGGTTTGACCCGCGATTGTTCCAAATTGTTCTTTTGCCGTTCCTTCTGCAACTGTTTGTGGCTTTTTGTATTCTTCTGGAATCCGATGTGGTGTTCTCTCGATCAAGGAGTGCAGACGTGTTTCGACTGCGAACCATTCACCCCAGGCTTGCCTTTGGCTGTATCGAAGTGAACGGAACTGTCCTTCTCATTTTTTGTCTTTTCCTTCTGTGTGAACCTCTTGGTGATTGGTCGAGGTGATTGTATCTGTTGTTACGCTGCATACAACTGTGCATTTTGTAACCACCAAATAAATTCTTGAAAAATTGTTACAATTTCATCATCATGTAATAAATGAGGTTTACTGTCACCCCATTTACAGTTACCTTCCTTTACTTTGTTTGTTCATCTTCTTCTTCATTCTCTTGAAATCTTTTCCCACGTTTCTTCCTTTATGAGTTCATCCATTGCTTCCACATCTAGATCTGACCGTAGTGGTAACGCCAGTGTTTGTGGGGTTCAGAGCACTTTTGCTAAAGTAGAGGAGTCGAAGTTCCGCTGCTCCGGCCGTCTCTCCGTTGAATACCAAGTTCGGCAGCCGGGATGTCTCTGACCGAGCCGATCGATCACGGCCTAGCGAGTTCTGTCTCTATACCGGCTGCCTTCTCACTAGTGTGGGACTTCCCTTCAATTGGTTCTTGTCTCTGCTACTCTCCCGCTATTGACTCGCTCCTATGCAGTTGATGTTGGGTTATCGGTGTCGAAAAACACATTAGATGCGCAGCGAAAATTTAAAAATTAAAACAAAAACTTCGTGTACCCGAATACAGGATCACATTGGTATGCTATAATAATCGAAATTCATACATTGCATGTAAATAATAAGCATGACATAATAAAATTAATCTAATTGATTTATTACCATCCTATCATGCTTCTAACGAGGTACGAGTTTATAGAAATACCTTGGCGGGTCGAACACACTACGTAACGATCCTCAGATTCTGAGGAATTGAGCCGCGAAAATACCCGACCTCTAATACTAGTCCACACTGAGACGCTCGCGAAACCGAAATCCAATTTAATCGAATTAAAACGGAATTGGGCCTTAAGATCCAATCAAGACTCGGCCCGTAATGAACAGCGCCGTCTTCTTCCTTGCGTCTGCTGTAATTAATGCTCCCGATCACCGTCCGAAGCTCACGCACGACGCTCGCCGGCGCTGTCTCTGTTCAGCAGCCCGTCTCCGTCGTCGTCGCCTTCTCAAGCCACCGGACTACAAGCCGTTTACTGGACATTCTCGCGATCAGTCACGTGCAACAATTGCACGCAATGGTGAAACACCGTGAAGCTGCCGAAGCTTCATTCCGTCACCGTCGGCTGGCGGAGAGGATGCAAGGATGTCGTTCAGGTGGTGGAGCAGTCCGCCGAACACCGCAATGTCTCTCGGTGTAGTTAGCCGGACGACTTGCACGCTGTTGTCAATCCCTCGCTGGCGTCGCTTATCGGAAGAGAAGGCAGTGGAGGTAGGACGACCGGGCGTGGAGGAGATCCCAACCGTTCTAGCGGCGTAGGGTTTCCTCGTCGCGATCGGCGCCGTTTTTCTTCTCCGAATACGCAACAACGAAGAACTGTGCATGCTTATATAAAGATTATGCATTACACATAAAATCTACATATTTGCAATTTTGCAAAAAACGCTTCTTTGCATTTTGCAAAAACTTCGGTCCAACATTTTGGACATTGGCAAAAATAACCCATCATGTACAAATTTTTGGTTTTTCGCGATCGCAGCTCATTTTTGCGTGTGACCATTAGGTTCAGTACCACGCCGGAGTGAATAAATAGTTAATTCAACAACTTAACAAATAATTAATTCAACCAATTAATTATATTTATTTACAGATCATGGTTAATATCTAGCAACGTGCCATGACCACCCGTGTTGTATGAATATCAGTATTCATTACTTGAAACCTTTATGTGAATAGTTCTCATGCCCTATAATCTTTCTGTTCCTTTCTAACATCCCGAATGAGTTTAGAGTATGGATATCTGTCAAACTCTAATATTGCTCAATCATATGTATATGTCTTAATAGATTGTCTATGACATTAAGGACATTTCTTAATTTACATCGTACCTCGGTCAAAGATTTTCTGAGCTAGCTCTATTCAAAGACACATAGGACGTTCTCCTCCTTATAGGAGATGACAGATTTTCTATTGGTTATCATCTATCTTCGTGTGCTATTATTTATACCTAGATGGTTCTCTTATACAACTGAGCCATACTTGGAAACACACTAAAGCATAAATCGTATACACATAAGATATTATGATAATCTCAAGTCTGAGGATCAAGGAATAACTATCACACTGAGGAATTACCTTGAACAGATCCATCTTTCTTCGAGTAAGTCAGTTCAGTGAACTCATTCATCAAATTTGAAGCACCTACACACTTAGCTTCAGTGTCGACTACACGCGTAGTAATGAGATCACTACTCTCATCGTATGAGCAAGCAAGCTTTGTATTAGTCTTCCCGGTGACATTGAGCCCCTACTCAATGCACCTATAACTAAGAATATTCTGGACTTAGATTTATAAGATATTAGGTCTTTACTTAATCCATGATCCAACTATCATGATCCTAATTCTGTTTCCTTTGTCCATAGGGTTTATCACATAAATTAATAAAACATATAAACATGACGATGCGATGAATAAATAAATAACCATAATCAAGTAAACTAAAAGAGTTTATTACAAAATATGTTCGTCAAAATTTCTAATATTATTGGCTTTTAGGGCATTTATCCTTTCAGTTGATCCCCATGCGTGAAAGGCGGTGATCGACTTTCTTTCTTTCTGCCGGTGGGTCGGCGAAGAATCTACCGTTGAATTCTTCCACTACTTCTTTGACCTCTGTTATGTCACCGTCAGGATAAGCATTTCTACTTCATTGCTCGCTACAAGCGACGCACGCGTAGTCGTCAGTTATCCTCAGCGGCACAAGAATTCGAGGGAGAAGTTTTTTAGATTACTCTGATCCCCGTCGTAGGTAGGGAGAATGGAAACGGGAATGGTGCGAGCCTTCGGCTGATACGATGGCTCCCCTTGCTGAGAACAACCGCCGGTGAGACGATTTGATTTATAATTTCAGAGGAACCTTCCCTCTTCGTCAGATCGAAGTGAGTTGACTGACCTACTGTCCGTTGTGTCTTCTTTGTCTGTTCCCACGTATTAATCCCATCGAGAAGGAGGTTCCTGCCAATGCTCAGTTCGTCCCTTCTGTGACTTTGCTTACACCGGAGAAGGCGAGCAATCTTGCAGAGCCTGTTTCTCCAGCTCACTCCTCTCCACCACCGGATCCACAGAAGGAAGGTGCTTCTGGCGCTCTTGCTCTTCTAGGCCTGCCTGCCACCTTTGAAAGTATGGAGGAGGTTTATGCTGCTGCTTCTTCCGAACGGGCTCCTTCTCCGCCTCTCTATTAGTTGTTCTAATGTTTTTTTTTCTATCTTTTGATGCACTGGTGGCGTCATGTGATGTTGATTTTATTTATATTCCAGGCTGAATTTCGTCGGCTAAAAAGGTCGTGAAGAGGAAGGCGTTTGCTTCGCATCCACCGCGGCTCCTCCAGACCTACCCCTCTTCCCGTAAGCTTTCCGCGCTTCTCCTCTTGCTACTTCCGAATTGGCGAGCTCCATCGTCGTTCGGTCTTCTTTTCTTCTCCTGATCGAGAGGACTCGGAGGAACCTACGGGTGATCTTCTGGAGGATCTTCCCAGCCTCCTTGCTGGGATTGCTTCCTTCACTGCCGCTCCATTGGAGGTAACCAGTGCCACCGGTTCTGTAATTGAGTTGTTGCCCTCGCTGCTACCTGAAGTTGGCAAGCTTGCTCCCCCTCCTTCTCGCAAGACTCAAGCTGGTTCTTCTGCCATGTCCTCTCCTTCTATTGCCACCGCCTTGTCATCTTCTTCCTCTCTTTCCCTCCGGGCAGACCTTCGGGCTTCTCTCATGAGGGGTTTGAGTTTAGCTTCAATCCATACTTTTACTGGTCGATTAACTATTAGTTGGTTGAACTAATGGGTCACACGCAAATGAATTGGTTGAACTAATAGGACGATTAACTTTTATTGATCGATTAACTATTTTTATGAGTTTAGCTTCTCTCTGTGGATAAATTAATTAGTTGGTTGAACTAATTACTTGTTAATTGGTCGATTAACTATTTATTCACTGCTGGCATTGTATTAAACCTAATGGGTCACACGCAAATGAGACACAATCGTGGAAATTGAATATTTGTACATAGAAGGCTGAATTTGCCAAAGCAGTTTTAGTGCTCTGAGTTTTTGCAAATTCGTAAGGGTCCGAAATTGCAAAATAGAAACTTAGTTATTTTTCGTGTAATACAAGGAAAAATGTTGATTTTCTCTCGACCACATAACCGCCGGCATTACGCGACGTTTCACCGGTGGCCGGCGTACGTTGAGGAGGTGGACGGCCGCTTGCACAGCTATATATTCTGTGACACCCCGGGTTTCGGGCGGGATCGGCACGAGAGTGCGCGATCTGCGCGATTTCCGGTCGACCGGAAACCCCGACCGGTCGACCGAAAGTGTGAATTTGGGCGCAGATTGGGCTCTTAATGGGCTGCGCGAGGAAATTGATAAGGATTTATCCCATACCACTAAGATGTAGAGGGATATTGGTGTTTATAAGGCTTGGAGGCCAAGCCTTAGCACCTCCAAAGTGATCAGCCTCTTTTTCGGCGAAAGCAAAGAAAGAGAACCGGCTCTATGGTGGGCAGGGGTTTGGCGGGCTTGGCCCGGGGCGGGGAGCGGGTCGTGACAGAAATGGTATTAGAGCAACCCCGGTCACAGATACGGGTGGGTGCATAGGCCTAGCGACCCGCGGAAAAGCCAAGAAGGCTGCGGTAGGGCATGATGCGCGACTTGCGACCCGTATGACTTGGGGAAGAGGACTGGCATGTACGATCCATCGTGTGACCTATCCCGTACGACGGGGACGTCGTATCCTAAGGTGTGGGGGGTGTGACACCCCGGGTTTCGGGCGGGATCGGTACGAGAGTGCGTGATCTGTGCGATTTCCGGTCGACCGTAAACCCCGACCGGTCGACCGAAAGTGTGGATTTGGGCGCGGATTGGGCTCTTAATGGGCTGCGCGCGGGAATTGATAAGGATTTATCCCATTCCACTAAGATGGAGAGGGATATTGGTGTTTATAAGGCTTGGAGGCCAAGCCTTAGCACCTCCAAAGTGATCACCTCTTTTCGGGAAGCAAAAAGAGACCCGGCTCTGTGGTGGGGCCGGGGTTTGGCGGGCTTGGCCGGTGCGGGGAACGGGTCATGACATATTCTCCTCTTCGGGCGCAGCTCCAGTGTATCTCTCTTGGTCCGTTATTTCTCCTCCGTTCATCCTCCGATTCGGCGACGATCATTGTTTCGCAAGGCTTAGCTCGGCGACGATAGTGGCTGCGTCTCCTCTAGGATTCCTCGGCGATGAGATTGAGCAAAACGTGAACGGCGGCAAGCTCGTATTCCGGCAAACCTCGCGGCTGCAAAAGTTGCATTATGAATTCCGGCTACCTTCGGTGACTTCAGCGGCTTCTCACGGTGTCCGTGACTACGACAGGCCGGCGGTCGAAGACTGGTTCTTGAAGGCCACGAGTGGTCGGCTGTCGAGCTCGGTAGCTTGATCGTTTGGAGAAGAAGCAATAACGGCTGGGCTTAGTGGGTTGTTCCTAGATCTGATCCAGTTTAGGATCTGCAAAGTCCAATTAAGCTTGTTTTCGATTCGATTAAATTGATTTCGATTTCGCGATCATCTCAGTGTTGATCACCGGTAAAGGTCAGGTACATTCGCGGCTTGATTCATCGGAACCGAATTTACTTGTGACGACAACAACTTGCGAATTCAAGGTATTCCGATAAACAGTAGACCCGGATAGCAGCATGATAGGATCGAATAAATTAATTAGATTAATTTATTTATATCATGTGGTTTATCATGTATATTCGATATATATGATGTTACGATTATTTTAGCATACCAATGGGATCTTATTTCGGGTTTTACGGGTAATATTGTAAAAATTTTAAAATTTTCGTTGTGTATTTGATGTATTGACTTATCCCGTAACATAACAGTTCATCTTTCAGAGATTTTGAGCTTTTGAATTTTTAAATTTTTATTGAATAGTTATGCCTTTCGCTTCTCAGGCGGTCAGGTGGTTACGGAAGGCGCAGGCTGAGCTGGTTAGGATCCATCTCCAATTGCTGTCTTATGAGCTTAGATAGCGAACACCTCAAAGTAAAACGTTACCCTGCGGTGCCAGGTCGCTTTGAAGGACGAGCAGTTGCGAGCCCAGGA
Organism: Xerophyta viscosa; assembly: GCA_002076135.1. Lineage (NCBI taxonomy): Eukaryota > Viridiplantae > Streptophyta > Magnoliopsida > Pandanales > Velloziaceae > Xerophyta > Xerophyta viscosa. The sequence goes on along the minus strand of MJHO01000660.1, from coordinate 12,296 downwards.
GGTGCACATATAAGGATTGGAAAGGGAGAGAAACACTGCCCGCATTAAGGCTGAGCGTCTGAAGGTCTATCTTGCTCTCTCTACCTCTGCTAATGAAGCTGCAAGGATCGCTGCTGAAGCATATGCTCAAGGTCTCGCCACACCTGAAGGATGCTGCTGTGGACCAGCATAATTTTCAAACGGCTCTCCAGGTCGAACAATCTACCGCAGAAAAAGCCAAAGCAGACCTGGAGCAGGTGAATGAGCGTGCAGAGTAGCAGGCGGTCTCCCAGAAGATATACTGACATTGCAGCTAGTTGTTGACTTTGTAGACGCTGGGCAGCCCCTAGTAAGTGGTCCACCTCCAGCGATGTGAACGATACAATTTGAGCGGCTTTGCCGCTGTGGCGATACAATTCATTAGGCCCAGAGGCTAAGATAATAATATTTTTGAAATATGTAAATTCGCCCATTTGGCAGATTTACTATTGTAGATATTGTCACTAGTACTTGATTTGCCATTGATTGTTGTTTGTGAGTGTTCCCCGTATTTGCTACTAATAGAATTTCTTCAGGTTACTCGTATGCCAAGTATGGGAAATGGTGGTACCATCCAAACGTTTTAGTTTGTATGATTTATGTCGCGACCCGCTCCCCCGGGGCGCGGCCGGACACGCGAATCGGGGACTATCCGCCGGAAGCCCAACAATAAACAGCGGAAGCAACCGGAGCTTCGACGGACCGAAAACACATTTTTATAGTTTCAAAACGAGTTTAGAAAATGTATGGGAATCAATTTAAAATAATTTGGAGAGTTTGAGCCAAGTCCTGGACTCCCGAGCCCAGGTTACCGTCCACGGAGGAGGTGGACTTCACCACGAGGTCCGACAAAGCCTGCTATGGATTCTAAAGTATCAATCTCCTCCATTGATACAAGCAAATACATAGCAACCTAGGTCCGAAGCATTAAAATATTTTTATTTAAAACTTTAGACATGAATTTACAAATTCCGGCTCAACCTATATTTTTACAAATATTTAGGAAGTGCCACATATCTTAGATATATCCCCTAAACCCAAATAAGCACCCAAACTTAAATCAAAACCCGTTTAAATCAAATTTAAAATTCGTATTCCAGAGATTTTTATCGGTCGACCGATAGTTCTTCGAACTAGCGGTAAAGGCAAATTTAAATTATCGGTCGATCGCAAGTTAAATCCGTCGACTGAAAATGTCAGAAACAGCAGAAACAAATTTACAATGCTCACAACTCACGGTCTCGGAATCTGTATTCCTACTGGACTGTGAGATGCCACCGTGCACCGCCATATATCTACTTTAGATACACATGCACGTACCCCCACACGTCCAAAATACTCACGAGATGGCGAATCGTGGCCTAAACGCATTTTAACCGAGAATACGGGGAAAACAAGAGCTAAACATGCTATATTTTGCTAAACCATTCAATTACCAAGTTTCTTGCTTGTAAGCTTGCAACAGCATAAACTCACAGGCTTATAACTTTAGGAACCATGGTGGAAATCAAAAACACATTTTTGGCACGAAATCCACATTTTCATAAAACATAACACTTTAATACTTTTAAAGTCTAAACTCATTCAATTTAAAGTTTACACTTTAAAAGCGTTTCCAAAATACAAAATACTACAAGTGTAGGTTAAACTTCGATTTACAAGTTAACGCTAAGTATATACAAGTGTGGGGCTAAATATACATACTATGTGTTAACTACATATCTAGCCCATCCCAAAAGTATACCTTTTAGCCCAAAATGATCTTCTCACGCTATCCGCCTATGCAAGCTCTAAGCTCTTCGTGCACGGATCTGAAAAGAGGGCAACAAGAGCAGTGAGTTAAAAAGACTCAGCGAGCGGCACATTGGCGTCCTCCCCTGGAGCATCAATGTGACACCGCACACAAGCATACAACAAGCAACAATCATAAATATAAGTTGTAGGTCATGAAATCACAATCGCACCATGATTTTGCCATCATGGCAAGGTACCGGCCGACTAATTAACCAATTATACATAATCTTATTAGTTAAGTCAACGTGTATCGCTAACCCCAAAACAAGATCAGTCCTCTTATGTTTTCCATTTTCATAGAGCGGACCTGCACAAGAGACTGTCTCCCGAGGTCGAGAGAACCTATAACCCATCCTCGTACCCGAGATGGTCAAGCGAGCTCATCCGCTACGCTACCAAGGTCCTGGTGCGTGCTGCCGGACTTTCCGTGCGACTACAGAAACCACGGTGATGGCGACCTCCACAACGTATAATGGGGGCTACTCGGAACTTCTTACGTCTCTGGCAGTCGAGCCTCTCTCTCGTAGCCGCCGCCCGGGCCAATGAGCGACTTCAAACTACGTTCACTGACCTCCCTAGAGGCATCACTTTTTAATTGTGCTTATGTTCTAATTAGTCCAATCGTTTTCCGTCCCCTAAGTCCAAGCCCTCCGGGTATCATTTCAGCCGTTCTAGGCTTCGTAACTCGAGGTTCAACTACCCAATTTCGAACATTACATGGACCCATAGGTAAGCACACCATAATACGAGTGTCACAAATGTACTTTACCTTACTCGATTTACAAGCTCATAGCAAACAAGGCATTCATTTAGGATTTAGCCTACGTCACACAAATCGAATGTCTCTAGAGTCATTTACTCTACATTCACACATAATCATATTATCATACTACTTTAGCATGAAAATCACAATTCGGTAGTATTCACACAAAGTTTATAACATTGGCTACAATACATTTACATAATCCTGAGGTACATTTTCACATGGCTAGCATATCATTGTCATATGAGCATCATATAAACATCTTAAGCATGATCTCATAACAACAATCAACACATCTAGGGTTTATTGTGAGGTCCGTGTTCGACTTTTGTTTGGTTTTGAGTTTATTTGCATGCTTGGTTATGTA
>MJHO01000659.1:0-18955 GCA_002076135.1 Xerophyta viscosa | reverse complement strand
CCACTTGGAGTTCTCGACTCCGCGGCCCAGCTCAGCGATGCAGCCGCGCCGTCCTACCTATTTAAAGTTTGGGAATAGGCCGAGAACGTTGCGGGCCTCCACCAGAGTTTCCTCTCGCTTCGCCCACGCTCAGGCATAGTTCACCATCTTTTGGGTTCTCGACAATGCAATGCTCCAAACTCGAACCCTTCACATAAGATCGGCGGTCGGCCGGCGGTGCACCCCGCTGCCGTCGCCGTGAGCGCGGCGGTGCCCCGTGGGGCACGCTCTAGGGCGGGCGCTCTGCGTCCTCGCTAGCCCTTGCAATTCGTCTAGACTCTTGGAAATGGAAAATGAGGCAAGTTGTTCGGGCAAATCTACCTGACGGAACAGGCCCTCGGCACGACACTCGGCCATTGACCCCGGAGAATCGCATCGGCATGCCGTTGTCACGTACGAATGGGGCATTTTCCGGGCATCTCGTGGCGGCGAACCTTGGCTGGGCGAACGGGGCATTACCCGCAATCGCCTCAGCAGGCCTTGGCACGCGAATGGGGCATTTTCCAAAACAATCTCGAAAACAATCTCATGATGGTAGGCCGTTGGCACGGGTGAATGGTGCATTTTGCCCTGGCAATCGCCTCGGCGTAGGCCCTTGGCACGGGCGAATTGGGCCATTTTCCCTTGGGCAATCTCGTGGCGGCAGGTCGTTGGCACGTTGCCACCTTCGCCCGTGCCAAGGGCCTAATTGCCAGGAGAATTCTAGCGCAAGTGCAAGCCCGCCCAAGGAGATTGCCCGGGCGAATGGCCCCATTAGCCCGCTAAGGGACGAGGCGTTGCCAGGGCAAATGCCTATTCGAGCGTGCCAATGGGGCTGCCGCCACGAGGATTGCCCTTGGCAAATGTCCAATTCGCCGGTGCCAAGTTCCCGCCGAGGCGATTGCTTTTGGCAAAAAGGCCCATTCGCCAGTGCCAAGGCCTGGGCGAAGCGATTGCAGCGCAAATGGCCCCTTCGCCCGTCCTAAAGGGCATGCCGCCAGGAGAATTCATAGGCAAGGGCTAGCAGGCGATTGACCGGGCAAATGCCGCACACCCGTTGCAAGGGCTCTTCGGCCGAGCAGTTGGCCTGAACGCCCCATTCGCACGTGCAAAGGGCCTGCCGACGCAATTGCACGGCAAATGCCCCATTCGAACTTCTAAGGGCCTGTCACACGAGATTGCTTGGGCAATGCCACAAAATTGCCACATTTTGCCGTACCGAACGACCTGCGCCTGGAAATTTCACCCAGCAGAGGCCTCATTTCACCCGCCCCTCCCCAACCCCCCCCCCCCCTGCCATGGGCCTGGCCGAGGCGATTGCCAGGGCAAATGCCTCATTCGAGCGTGCCAACGGCCTGCCGCCACGAGATTGCCCGGGCAAATGTCGCAATTCGCCCGGTGCCAAGGTCCCTGGCCGAGGCGATTGTCCTTTGCACAAATGTCCCATTCGCCAGTGCCAAAGGGCCTGGCGCGAATGCGATTGCCAGGGCAAATGCCCCATTCACCAATGCCATGGGTCTGCCGCTACAACATTGCAACGGCAAATGCCCAATTCGCCTGTGCCAAGGGCCTGCACAAGGTGATTGCAAGTACAGATGTCCCATTCGCCCGTGCCAAGGGCCAGGCGCCACGAGATTGCCCGGGCAAATGCCCCATTCGTTCGTTCGACGTCGTTTCCGCCAGGAGAATTCATTGGCCAAAATGCCTACCGCCGCGAGGTTTTGCCGGTTCAAATACCCATTCACTCGTGCGAAGGGCTGGCCGAAGCGATTGCCCGGGAAATGCCCAATTCGCCCGCGCGAGGTATGCCGCACGAAGATTGCCTTTGGCAAATGCCCCGTTCGCCCGTGCCAATAGGCCTCCGCCACGACATTGCCCGGACAAACTGACTCAATTCGCTCGTTAGCCAAGCGGCAAGCCGAGTCGATTGCCCGGGCAAAATGCCCCCTATGCCCATGCCAATGGCTTCCGCCAGGAGAATTCAAAGGCAAATGCTTGCCGCCACGAGATTGTCCGGGCAAATGCCCGATTTAAGCGTGCCAAGGGCCTGGCCGATGCGAATGACCTGGCAAATGCCCCATTCGCCCGTGCCAAGGGCGTGGCCGAGGCAATTGCTTGGTCAAACGCCCCATTCGCCCGTGCCAAGGGCATGCTGCCACGAGATTGGCCGGGCCGATGCCCCGTTCGCCCGTGCCAAGGGCCTAGCCGAGGCGATTGCCAGGGCAAATGTCCCCACTATGCCGTGCAAGTCCTACATTGCCAGGAGAATTCCAGGGCAAATGCCTGCCGTCACGAGATTGCCCAGGTAACTGCCTCATTCTCTAGTGCCATGGGACTAGTCGAGGCGATCGCCAGGACAAATACCATACCCCTTTGCCCTTGGCAACATCCTGCCGCCAGGAGAATTCCTAAGGTAAGGACTAGGCCGAGCCCGATTCCCGGGCAATAATTCCAGATTCGCCCGTTGCAAGTGCACTGGCCGAGGCGATTGCCCGTGCAAATGTTCCATTCGCCCGTGCCAAAGGCCTGCCGCCACGAGGAATTTGCCCGTACAAATGCCCCAAATCCGGTTGCCAAAAGGTCCACCACCGAGCGATTGCTTTGGCAAATGCCCCATTCGCCCGTGCCAAGGGCCTAGGCGAGGCGATTGCTTTGGCAAAGGCCACATTCGCCTGTGCCATGGGCCTGGACGAGGAGATTGCCCGGGCAAATGCCCTGCCCGTCCTAAGGCATGCCCCCATGAGATTTTTCCTAGCATGGGACTAGCCGAGGCGAATTGCCTGGCAATGCCGGCTTCACCCGTTGCAAGGGCCCGGCCGAGGCAGTTGCCTTGAAAATGCCCCATTCGCACGTGCCAAGGGACCTGGCCGAGGCGATTGCCCGGCAAAACTGCCCCATTCACCCGTGCTAAGGCCTTCACCACGAGATTGCTGGGCAAATTTGCCACAATTGCCACATTTGCCTGTTGCCGACGACCTGCCCGAACCAGGAAATTTCCCCAGCAGAGGCCTCATTCCCCGCTGCCATGGGCCTAGCCGAGGTTGTTGCTCGGGCAAAATGCCACATTCCCCGTGCCAACGGCCTGCCGCAACGGAGATTGCCCGGGCAAAAGGCGCCATTTCGCCCACGCCAGGTCCTTGGCGAGGCGAATTGCCAGGGCGAATGCCCCATTCGCCAATGCCATGGGTTGCCGCCACAACATTGCAACGCAATGGCCCAATTCGGCCTGATCCACAGGGCCTGCCCAGGTGATTGCCAGTACAAATACCCCATTCGCCGTGCTAGGGCCTGGCGCCACGAAGATTGCCGGGGCAAATGCCCCATTCGCTCGTGCCGACCGCCCTTCTGGCAGGAGAATTCGTGCAAATGCCTACCGCCACGAGATTGCCCGGACCAAATGCCCAATTAAGCCCGTGCCGACGGGCTGCCGCCAGCAAAATGCCCCATTCGCCCTGTGCCAAGGTGCCTTGCCGCCAACGAGATTGCCTCGGGCAAATGCCCCATCCCCGTCAGTGCCGACGGCCTGCCGCCAGGAGAATTTCCTCGGGCAGAGGCCTCATTCGTTCGTGCCATGGGCCTGGCCGAGGCGATTGCCCGGGCAAATGCCCCCTATGCCCATGCCAATGGCCTGCCGCCAGGAGAATTCAAAGGCAAATGCGTTCCGCCACGAGCTTGTCCGGGCAAATGCCCGATTCAAGCGTGCCAAGGGCCTGGCCGATGCGATTGACCGGGCAAATGCCCCATTCACTCGTGCGAAGGGCCTGGCCAAGGCGATTGCCCGGGGAAATGCCCAATTCGCCCGCGCCAAGGGTATGCCGCCACGAGATTGCCCGGGCAGATGCCCCGTTCGCCCGTGCCAAGGGCCTAGCCGAGGCGATTGCCCGGGCAAATGTCCCCAATGACCGTGCGAAGTGCATGCTGCCAGGAGAATTCCAGGGCAAATGCCTGCCGTCACGAGATTGCCCATGTAACTGCCTCATTCTCTAGTGCCATGGCACTAGCCGAGGCGATCGCCAGGACAAATGCCGCCTTCGCCCGTGCCAACATCCTGCCGCCAGGAGAATTCCCAGTTAAGGGCCTAGCCGAGCCGATTCCCCGGGCAAATTCCAGATTCGCCCGTTGCAAGTGCCTGGCCGAGGCGATTGCCCGTGCAAATGTCCCATTCGCCCGTGCCAACGGCCTGCCTCCACGAGATTGAATGGGCAAATGCCCCATTCGCCCGTGCCAAGGGTCTGTCGCCACCAGATTGCCCGTGCATTACCCCATTCGCCCGTGCCGACAGCCTGCCGCCACGAGATTGACCGGGCGAAGTCCCCGTTAGCTTATGCCAAGTGTCTGGCCGAGACGATTGCCCTTGAAAATGTACCATTCGCTAGTGCCAATAGCCAGCCTCCACGAGATTGCATGGGCAAATTCCCCATTTGTCGTTGCCACGGGCCTGGCCCAGGCGATTGTCCGTGCAAATGCCCCATTCGCCCATGCCAAGGGCATGCCGCCACCAGATTGCCCTTGCAAATGCCCCATTCGCTTGTGCCGACAGCCTGCCGCCACGAGATTGCAAAGGCAAATGCCCAATTCACCCGTGGTAAGGGCCTGGCCGAGGCGATTGCCCTGGAAAATGCCTTATTTTCCTATGCCATGGGCCTGCCGCTGGCCTGCCACGAGATAGCCCGTGCAAATGCCGCATTCGCCCGTGCCGACGATCTGCAGCCAGGAGATTGCCTTGGCAAATGCCCCGTTCGCCCGTGCCAAGGGCCTGACGCCAAGAGATTGCCCGGGCAAATGCCTCGTTCGCCCGTAACAAGGGTCTGCCGCCACGAGATTGCCCGGATAAATGCCCCATTCGCTCGTGCCAATAGAATGGCCGTTGCGATTGTCGGGGCGATTGCCCGCGCAAATGTCCCATTCGGCCTCGTTGCTAATCAGACCACATGCCGCAACGACCGACTTTGCATGGGCAAATTCCCCCATTCGCCCGTGCAAAGGGACTTCGTTGGAGGCGAATAGCCCGGTCAAATGCCTCATTCGCCTGTGCTAAAGGCCTGCCGCCACGAATTACCCACGCAAATGCCACATTCGCCCGTGCCGTCAGCCTGCCGCAAGGAGAATTGCCCGGGTAAGAGGCCTCATTCGTCCCGTACCAATGGGCCATGGTCAAAGGTGATTGCCCAGGGTACAAATGGTCCCAAGTCGCCTCGTGCCAACGGTCCTTGCCGCCACGAGATTGCCCGGGCAACTGCCTCATTCAACCCATGCCAATGGGCCGTTAGTCACGTGGCGATTGCCCAGGGTAAACGCCCCCTTCGCCACGTGTCAAAGGCCAAGCCACCATGGAGAATTCCAAGGTAAATGCCGCCGGCCAAGAGATTGCCCGGGCAAATGTCCACGTTCCCGTCCGTGCCAAGGGCCTGGCCGCAACGCGATTTGCCAGGGAAAAAATGCCCCATTTCGCCCCGTGCCTAGGGCCTGGCCGAGGCGATTACCCCGGCAAATGCCTCGTTCGCCCGTGCCAAGAGCCTGCCGCAATGAGATTGCCAGTGCAAATGCCCCTTTCACACGTGCCTAAGGGCATGGCCTGAGGCGATTGTGCCCTGGCTAAATGGCTGAGTGCTTGTGCCGAATGCCCATGCTGACGGCCTGCCGCCAGGAGATTGCCCGGGCAACTGCCTCATTCGCCCATGAGAAGGGCCTAGCCGAGGTGATTGCCAAGTCAAATGCCCCCTTCCGCCGTGCCAAGGCCAGGAAGGCCGTAGAATTCCCGCGCCAAATGCCTGCTGGCCACGAATTGCCCATGCAAAAAGGCCATTCGCAAGTGCCAAGTGCCTACCGCCAGAATTACCCGAGCAATTTCCCCGTCGCCCGTACCAGGGCATGGCCGAGGCGATTTGCCCGGTTCAAATGGCCGAGTGCCCGTGCCGAGGGTCTGTCGCCAGGAGATTGCCCGGGCAACTACCTCATTCGCCCGTGCCAAGGGCCTAGTCGAGGCGATTGCCCGGGCAAATGCCCCCTTCGCCCGTGGCAAGGGCCTGCCGCCAGTGGAATTCCCGGTCAAATGCCTGCCGCCACGAGATTGCCCAGGCAAATGCCCCATTCGAAAGTGCTAAGGGCCTACCGCTACGAGATTGCCCGGGCAAATTCACCGTTCGCCCGTGCGAAGGGCATAGCCGAGGCGATTGCCAGGGCAAATGGCCGAGTGCCCGTACCGAGGGCCTGCCGCCAGAAGATTGCCCGTGCAATTGCCTCATTCGCCCGTGCCAAGGGCCTAGCCGAGGCGATTGCCCAGGCAACGGCCCCCAATGCCCGTGCACAGGGCCTGCGGCAACGAGAATTATCGGGCAAATGCCTGCTGCCACGAGATTGCCCGGGCTAGTGCCCCTTTCGCCCGTGCCAATGGCCTGGCCGAGGGGATTCACTGGGAAATGCCCCATTTGACTGTGCCAAGTGCCTTGCCGAGGCGATTGCCCGGGCAAATGCCCCATTGCCGGTGTAATGGTAAATGCCCTTTTGCCGGTGTAATGGTGAGGCCGAGGCGATTGCCCGGGCAAATGCCCACTTCGCCAGCGCCAACGGTATGCGGCCAGGAGAATTCCCAGGAAAGGTCCTGGCCGAGGCATTTGCCCTGGCAAATGACGCATTCACCCGTTGCACGGGCCTGGCCTAGGCGATTGCCCGTGCAAATGTCCCATTAGCCCGTGCCAAGTGCCTGACCGAGGCGATTGCCTTGTCAAATTCCTCATTCGCCCATGCCAAGGGCCTGCCGCCACGATATTTGCCCGGAAATCCCCATTACTTCGTGCCGACGGCCTGCCACCAGGAGAATTCCTGGGTAGAGGCCTCATTTGCCCGTGCCATGGGCCTAGCCGAGGCGATTGTCCGGGCAAATACCCCATTCATCCGTGCCAACAGCCTGCCACCAGGAGAATTCCTGGGCAGAGGCCTCATTCGCCCGCCATGGGCTGCCGAGGCGATTGCCCGGGCAAATGCCCCATTCACCCGTTGCCAAGGGTTGGCCGAGGCGATTGATAGAGGCAAATTGCCCTCCATTCGCCCACGCCAAAGGGCCTGCATGCCACAAGATTGTAAGGCAAAAATGCCACATTCGCCCGTTCAAGGGATTGTCGATGGCGATTGCCTGGGCAAATGCCCATTTGCCCGTTGCCAAAGGCTTCGCCCACCGGGGGGGAAGATTGCCAGTGCAAATGCCCCATCGCCAGGTTGCCGGCGGCCTGCCGCCAGGAGAATTCCGGGGGCAGAGCCTCATTCGCCGTGGCCATGGCCCTTATCCAAGGAATCGAATGGTGTGCTTCACGCTGAACACTTGACCCGATCTACCAAGATCTTTAATCGGATTTGGAAGATCTAACGGATAATGCTGTAAAAAGATTACAAAAAGGAGGACCATGGGCATTAGTGTAATTTATCGTCACTAATGACACATGGCTCCTCTAAATAAAAACACTCTAATTACAAGAAATTAGTAAAAATACACCTAATTAGACTCTAGAATACTTGCCTAAACTAGGATAAGATGCTCATTGAGGATTTAACCCAGGGTAATAACGATTTAGAATGGTTTAGGATCGAGCAAAGAGGGCTCGGACCCGGGCGCCGGCTGCGCGCGCCCGGGCACCAACCAACCTCATATCTGGGCGCCGAGCCTTCTAATTCCATTCCAAATCAACCTGGATCAGCCCTGGCCGAGGCGATTGCCGGGGAAAATGCCCTATTCGTCTGTGCCAAGGGCCTGCCGCCACGAGATTGCCCAGGTAAATGTCCCGGTTCGGCCCATTGCTAAGGGGCCTGCCGCCACGAGATTGCCTGGGCAAATTGTTTCCCGTTCACCCGTGCTAAGGCCTGCGGCCACGAGATTGCCCTGGTAAAGGGCCCCGTTCGACCGTGGCAAGGGCACTTTTGCCGAGGCGATTTGCCAGGGCAAATGCCGCATTCGCCCGTGCCAAGGGCCTGCGGCCACGAGATTGCAAGGGCAAGTGCACCATTCGCCCATGCCAAGGCCTGGCCGAGGTGATCGCCCGGGCAAATGCCCCATTTGCCAGTGCCAAGAGCTTGGCCGAGGTGATTGCCCGGGCAAATGCCCCTTTCAGTCGTGCCAAGGGCCTGCTGCCATGAGATTGCTTGGGCAAATGCCCCTTTTGCCCATGTCAACGGCATGGCCAAGGCGATTGCCCGTGCAAATGGCCGAGTGCTCGTGCAAATGCCTGCCGCTAGGAGATTGCAGGCAACAGCCTCATTTGCCGAATGCCAAGGTGATCGAAGCTCCCATACAGGCTGTCCTCCGACACCGTAAGGAACAAGGATGTTTACTAGGATCTAGGGAAGTTCAAGAACACAATGCCCTTCGGCTCCTTGCACGCATGCCTGGTCGCCCGCGCGTCTGCCCAGCTTCCATTCCCGCGTGCTCCCGCTTCCTGCGCCCATGCGCGCCCGTGCCCTGCTCCCGCACGCCCGTGTCCGCTGAGATTCTCCTCCACGCGCTCATGCGCCCGTTGAGGTTCTCGCCTACACACACTGCCCGCGCGCCCGTGCCTCTTAGCCTCCCGCGCGCCGCGCGCCCGCACTAGTCCGGTCCCCGCACTCATGCTCGGCTAAGGTATGTCACGCACCCAAGTCATGTTGTACGCACCTCGACCCAAGAGCCTCCTGGATCAAGCCTCCCCACCGTACGTATCATTGCTCCGCAATGAGTCACCTAGAACTCCAGTCGAGGAAAAACCTTACGGCCCTCCTCCAAGGTATACCACTTGGCCTTAGAAGGCAAAGTCCCTCGCCGGCCTACTCGGTATCTTTGCTGCTCTCCACTCCTGGTAGTGATGATCTTGCGCTCCACAATGCCATCCTCGGCTAAGGGTTCTTCTCGCCCCAACTCCAACTCATCCATCGACGGCAATGTCATAGGTTGATAATCATCCAGCAATCAGCGCTCAACACAGCACCTCTCTGCTTTTCCAGGCTTCACCACGGAAACTACATTACTATTGCAATTTGGTTTGGCAAATCCATAATTGGAAATACTTGCTCACCAATCTTCTTTGAGTATCCCGAAAACGGGCCATAGTCAGTACTGACCTCTCAGCTTCACGCCCTTTTCTCCCTTGAACGCTCCCTTTGAGCGCTATACAGGTGATAACCAGCCACTGTCACTCTCGCTCCAAGTCTGAGAACGATGTGCATTGGAACCCGAGGTCGGTCATTGCCGGTGCCTTGTAACTTCTCTTGCGTAACTTCTCTGTTAGTCGCGCCTCCACCTCCCTCGTGCAGCTTGCGATAATGCTGCCAAGAAACTTGCGCGCCTTACTTGAACTCGCCTCGCCTCTTTAGATGTGTTGCCTTCGAGGAGGTTGGCAAGCCAAACGCTAGATCAAAAGGCCTGGATGCGATATGTGCCTGATTACTTGCTCGGTGAATGCCACCGCGTAAGGTTTAAGGTATGTGGACGGATTATTTGATGGAGGAAGCACTGTAAACCACTGTGGCACCAGCAGAAGCATAGGGGCATCGGTCGGAAAGCTCAGATATACTAGCTCAAAAGCGCATGACCGATGTTGCTCAATATAGACTTCGGTGGATGCCCTGGAATGAGAGTGGGCTGAATTGAAAGTGCACAAAGGCCAATAAGTGTTTGATCTCATTTCTTCTTATTTTGGGTCAGGTATCCAGATGACCCGGTTTTGTGTACATACATCAGTTACTTGTCTATTGATAGCCAACTCATTGTGTAACTCTGCGCTATCATTAGCAAAGAGGGCCATGCAATTTGATCGTAGATGATTACGCATGATTGAGTGTACTAGCGGATGTGTAGAGTAAATCGCTTCCATCAAGGATATCGAAGGTAACACTTGCCTTAACCGCTTTTAGCCACCACATCAAAAGCTGTTGTTGAAGAGCACATTCCAAATCAAGAAGGTCAGTTCGAGCAATTTTCAGTGAGAGTGATCTGATTGAAGACGAGTGCCAGCCATGGAATCAAAAGAACAACGATAAGTAAACATTTGAAAGTGAAAAAGTCGAAGATACCTGCGAGAACAGTGAGAAAAAGAGAGGTGACAAGATAAGGAGAGTGAACTGATTAGGAGTTGTTTCTATTAAAAACGAAAGAAGGGAAGAAAAATGAGTTTCTTCACAAAAGAAAGTGAGTTAAGACGCACGGTGTCTAAGAAGTGGAAGTAGAACACAATTGAATCCAGGTGGTCTCTATATACAGAATGGACGGGGCGTGACGTCTCATCACACTAATTTCCTAACTCTTCTTTGCTCTTAAGTCTTGTGCTGTTACCTGCTTTTGCGGAGGTTTTTAACAATCTATTCTGAGGACAGTGCCATCCGGCGAGTGTGTGCGTCACACCAATCCCGTGTGGAGTGCTGAGAGACATACAACACATTATGATTTTCATCCACAGGGGTAAGATCTGCATTTCCAAAACGACCAGCATATCGATGTTCAATCCCGATAGAAGCCGGGCAGGAACAAAGGAAAGCTAGTTCGATCTTGGAGAGTATGAGCTCCTCGCCTGGTTGCTCTGTCCCAAGAAGAATGTCACGATGTGAGCGGATGTGTGTGGTTATTAGTGCGCAGCTGTGAATATAAATAACGGTTAAAGTATCGGCTACCCACTTCCTATTGTGATGATATTTGCTTGATGAATTGCTTGTTCCACTATATTTTCTAAAGTTGATTTGACGAGTGGTATTCACCAAATTCGCATGAAAGAAGGAGATGAGTGGAAAACAGCATTTAAAATCAAGAATGGATTGTATGAGTGGTTAGTAATGCCATTTGGAATGACCTAATGCACCAGCACGTATTATGCGCCTTATGAATCAAGTCTTGGGATTATGATTTGGAAAAATTGTTGTTGTTTACTTTGATGATTTTTCTGATTTATAGCACACTGAACATGATCATTATGGATCATATTGAGGTGTGTTCTTGAGGTATTGAGGCAGGAGAATTGTATGCTAAACCTTAAGAAGTGTGAACTTTTCTTGAAGAGTTGGTTTTCTTGGTTTTTGTTTTTGAGGAAAAGATAAGTCTTTTATCATAATAACAAGGCATGTGAGACCAAGCCACATCGATCTGGTGTCACCTTTATTGCGCACAATTCCTTAAAAACCGATGGCTACACTTGGCATTTGCAAACTAACGACCCAAATACAACCACAAACAGGAACTTGAAATAAGACGCAGTCTCTGCTACCAACCTCATTAACAACCAAATAACAACAACCAACGAAACCAACTACCAATTGTACGATAACAACATACAACCCCAAATACAATAACGAACACTATCACTAACAAAAACATCACAACAAATTACTAGTAATTAAGATCGAACTTGGTATACAGACCTCTACCAAAGTCACCATAGCCCAAATAAATATAGCCTTGCTGTGTTTGAAGATAGCCCATCACTCTACCCGTCTGCAGCGATATAAGAGAATAAGGTGACGGAAGAAAAGATTGCATCATTGCTAATTCTTCAGATCTTCTCTTTGTTCCTTCTTCGCTCTTGTAATTCGTTTCCCGCCATTAATACGTCGACTACTTCATGCATGAGAGCTCTAGGAGGTCCGTCGGTAATGTCAATATCTAATCGTAAGATGCATGCCACGCTCCATCGTCCTTGCGCCTCAGTTATACTCGCTCCTTCCCATCCACATATTCTTTCGGCGCATAATATTTGCGACCTCGTTCTAAGGACATCCACCACTTGCTTGAATAACCACAGAGTAGCAAAGCAGGACCACCAAGAGTGCAAACTTTCTTAGCCCTCTCGATGACGTTATAGGTCTTCATAAAGCTGAAGCCAGCGTCAGCACCGAAGTGTAAGCACCTCCCTTCTCAGATCGGGAACAGCATTCCAAATAACCGTGTCAAGTTTCCTAGTGGGTAAATTTTTCAAGGTAGCAATCTCTCTCCTCCAATACACGAGCTCAACGTGATTTTGGCTTAGGGCCAGATTGGAGATACTCTTTTTCCTCCGTAAGAAATATCCTGCCAATAAGCAAAGTCCATGTGGATATCCCTAAGACCGAATTTCGGCGGCCCGTCTGATGGCAGCAGGGAACCGATGCAATAATGATCTTCCATCTAGCCATGGATCATGCCATAAAAAGGTGTGTTGGCCATCTCCGATACGAAATCTGATAAAGGGTAGAATATGATCTCTCAACTTAAGTATTTGGCGCCAACTCCAAGCGGTCCGACTAGAATAACGCACACGCCATATGGAAGTATTCCGAAGACGTGTTGCAAGTAAGTATCCATGAAACCCAAATAGAGCAAGAGTCTTTAGAAAGAATGCTCCATAGATGCCTCATTAGTAATCCTTTATTAATTGTAGCAATAGAGCGTATGCCAAGCCCGCCCTCACTCCTAGGTAGACATACATCAGCCCACCCTACTTTCGCATATCCACCATCATTATTTCCAGCCCATAAGTACTTCCGGATTTTGGATTCAAGCAGCCGTATAACACCCTTAGGTAATAGGAAGACCCCTGACCAATAGATATGAAGAGAACTCAAAACTGATTTAATAAGCTGAAAAGTCTACCTGCAAAGAGTAGAGATCGTATACAAACCAAGATCCAGGTTTTGTATCCATGCGCGTCAATAGTGGCTTACAATCAGCGATAGTGAGCTTAGAGGTGATCAAAGGTACTCCTAAATAACGCATTGGTAGCGCCTCAACTGAATCCCAAATGTTGGAAGATATCAATCTGTATGAAGATGCCACTAGCCGAAGTGAAGAAGTGGCTTTTATTGGGGTTCGCCCGAAGACCAGACAAATCAGCAAAGGTATTTAATCCTTGCTTAAAAGTATCAATGGAATGCATATCAGCCGCACAGAAAAGAAGTATGTCATCTGCAAAACTCAGCATAAAAGTCCGCGTTGACTCACATCTCCAGTGATACCGAAATGAAGGATCGAAGTCAATAGAAGATCTCAGAATACCATATAACACCTCCATAGCCAATGTGAATAAATAAGGCGAAATTGGATCCCCTTGCCGAAGACCTCTAGCACCATAGAAGAAACCCTCTGCCTTGCCAGAATCAATAACTATTTAATTGAAATAATCGGTACATAAACCCGCCAGAAGCACAAATCCAGGTTATTAGAGAGTTTTCGCATGAAATCGGTGCAAACGCCAACCACCACACGCATAACACACAATCCACTCAACCCATTATCATGTAGATGCTCTCTAATATCACTTCTTAAAACTCACATGTCCTACCCAAGGTAATTGCCTTCTGATTATCAAACCATGGCAAATTCTTGTGCTAGTAAGAGATTATTTTCTACTTAATACGCCCCTCGGAATAACAAGCAGAGTGTGTGGAGAGCAGTGAACAAGATCTTTTTTTTTTTTTTTGGGAAAGTAAGCTTTTCCATAAATAAACAAATCATTAAGTTACAATCTAAATAAGCGCACTTTCCTCCTGTGCAGTAAGGCAACATTCATAGCAACAGGGTACCTCATGTATTACAATCCTCACTCAAACCACGCAACAAGTAGAAACACCAACAACCCATGAGGATACCGATCCACTAATGAAAGTATCAATAAGACCCACCAATAAAGAAAACACAAAATCCCTAACACATCACAATCAACAACAACACAAGGGCACAACTATATCACAACTCAAAACGTACATCAATGAGCAATCTACCAAGCAATATGCCATAACCGTTTTAGAGCACGAATTTGTAGACCATCATCCATTCGTGTGGAGATCAGGGAATGATGCACTGACAGGAATGCATCCGTGGCAATATCTTCAGGGTTTCCTCTTCGTCCCTTCCTTCCACCTAGTGTTCCGCTCCCTCCATAAGTGATAAACAATAGATGCGAGAAGCCGCCGAAAAGCAAAGTTAATCAAATGATTACTACGCCATCTTCTTGCCGCCCATAATATACCATCCTTCCAAATAGGTTGCTGCCATGAAAATTTTGAACAATGCCAAAGAAAAGACAAACACCGTCGAGAATAGACACAATCAAAGAATAGGTGCTGATGTGATTCTACCATGGAAGTTTCACAAAGAAGGCAATTAGATGAAGTCATCCCAATCCACGGTTTATCTCTTGTTGCTAGCCTCTCTCGTATGGCTAACCACAATATAAAGCAATGACGAGGTACCCGACCAGCACCGGCAAGGAGATGAGCCCACGCCACCTTTGGTCCTCGATGCCGTAGTGCTTCATATGCCGTAGCTGATGAGTAAACACCCGATGAAGATAAAGTCCAAATAACAGCATCCGGTTCTAATGGCCAAATATCAGGTAAATTCCTCTTGATTTCAATCAGCTCCATGTGATTAGCGATCGGCCAATGCCATCCATCATCCGTAATCACTTCCCGTAACAAGGAAGCATGAGGGATCCCCAACACCACTGGTCCATGTGGGAATCTATGTAATAATGATTTTCCATCTAACCATGGATCATGCCAAAGAAAAATATGATTCCCATTCCCAATACGGAACTTAATGAAAGGTAATATACGATCCACTTAGTTTAATTTATCTTACGCCATGAACAAGATCAGAGAGACAGTCTTTTCATCCGATTTGCAAATAATCTTAGAAATAACTTTGTATAACACATTACCAACATGAGATTGGTCTAAATTCAGTTGCTTTACGAGGAGAGGGTTACCTTTGGGAATAAGAGTGATTGAGTGTGGCATTAATCTCTTTAACGCATACGACCATTTTCAAAAAATTGAGTACGGCATCTGTAACCTATCCCCGGACTATACTCCATGCTTTTCTTGAAGAATGCAGATGTGAAACCATCTGGCCCAGGCGATTTATCATTAGGAATAGAAAACATGGCAGCTTGTACTTCATCCTTCGTGACGCCGAACCATATCCTCCGCTTGAATTTGAGCAAGTGAAGGACCGAACGATTACTCCATAACATGTGCTGGAGTAACCTCGGTTGCATGCGTAGATTTCCCAAACAAATCAGCATAGAATTGAATAAGTTCCTCACGGATTCTACTTGGCTCATAGATCTCAATTCATTTGAATCCTCAATCAAATTGATATGAAATTATGCATCTTCTCATTAGCCACTTTCTAAAGAAAACTTGGCATTGATGCACCAATCTTTAGCCAATTTAATTTTGCTCGTTGTGCAAGTGCCATTTGTTTCCACTTTTACAGCTTTGTAATAAATGTATCTACAATAAGTCTCCAACTCGAACTAGGAGCATTCCAACAGAGTAATGTGTAATAAGTAGTTTCCTGGCATACAGAAAGGAAATGATGAGCTTGCAAGTAAATTACATTATCAAGTTAACCTTTGCTTTCCTAATAAGCCGAAGAGGGACTTCAATGCTTTAATTTCTTCACAATTGAGTACATGGGAGTCCCACCAAACTATGCCGCCATACAGATTCCACCAACTCTAGAAAAACCTGGTTTCGGAAGTCAAGAAATTATTCGAACCGAAAGTTGTCCCCTTTGGCCTTTGATCTATGCCAAATGTCAAAAGAAGAGGTGAGTGATCTGAAGTAAATGGTAATTCGCATCGATAAGATACATGAGGGTAATAGATCAGCCAACTAGGATTTGCAAGTATACGATCAAGTCTTCTCCAAATACCACGATCTCCATGTTGCCGATTATACCATGTGAAAAAGCTCCCAATCATCGGAAGAGTAATAAGATCCGTTGCTGCCACACATGCATTAAAGTCAGCAAGGTCATCCTCCTCAACCCGTCCTCCGCGTACCTCATTCTCATGTAGTACAGTATTAAAGTCTCCCATTACAATCCACGGAATATTGTGAGATGACGTAGCTTTCATAAGCAAGCTATCCCAAAGAATACGTCTCTCTTGAACTGTATGAAGTCCATATACCACCGAAGCCCGTATTACCTCCCGATCACCCAATGATGTAATTTGACAATGGATCACTTGATAGTTCATGTCTTCTATAGTAACAGATACAAATCTCGGATCCCATCCCAACCAAATACGATTACCCGGACCATCACCATAATCGTAATACCAATTCCAGGTGTCATTTATCCGAGAACTAATCATTTGAGCTTTTATAGATGCAACTCGAGTTTCTACAAGTCCTACAAACTTCAATTCATATTGTGATATTAGTGCTTAACCAAGGTTGTGTGACCTAAGAGTTAAGGCCACGAACATTCCAACAAAGAATTGGGATCATGAGACAACCTCTTTAAGGGCATCTTTGCTTTTAGGGCCCCTAGTGATATCAGCAGAGAAGAGGGATAGGCCTCCTCAAACAACATTAGAATCCTCACCAATGTATATTCAAAAGGATTTGACAATGACATTAGATGGAGCAACATCATAGCAGGAGTTTAGAATTACCATTTCACTTGTGCCTTGTATCATTAGCCGTTGAATTGGGCAGTACTTGATTTCTCGAACCACCAGCATGACCAGCCCCCGCAACACCACCCGAGCCAGCAACAGAACCAGCCCCCCCAACAGCACCCGAACCAGCAATTCCACCTGCCTCCCCACCTGCACTCGAACCCGTATCCGACCGAACTACAGCCCCCAAACCTGTTACAGTAACCGAACCAGCCACAACCCCCGAGCCAGCTTTAACATTCTTCATCATAGTAGTATTCGTTGAAGTTGCCATTTTTGGAATTCCGGAACCAGCAGGAACACCTTTACCAGATCTCCCCTGAACCTCCGTTTCAGAATTTCCTCTATTATCCGAGCCTTGCATCGCGTTAGAAGCCATTGGATCAGCTATAGTGCGACCTTTAGAAACCCGTCGCCACTCCGTGTGTTGCTGCGGTTGCTCCCGGCCCACCTTTGGTGGTGGTGGATGTTTAGGGCAAGTATTTGTAGCATGACCAAACACCTTGCAATTAGAGCACCTTTGAGGCTTCCAATCATATTCAACAGTAATAATACTTGTTCCCAAGAATTCATCAGGCATTACTACCTCAAACGAGTCAATGGGGTCATTCTCTGCATCAATAAGTATACACACTCTCGCATAATCAATACGCTCTTGTTTGGCCGTAACCATATCCGGAAAGAGCGGTTTCCCCACCGCACTAGCAACAACACTAAGCCCCTCAGTAGTCCACAATTCCGTAGGTAAATTTCTAAGTTTGACCCACACGGTATTCATTATCGTATTGCTAGCTAAGATTATACCAGTTTCCAGATGTCAAGGAATAGTGGCTGTCCATCAACCATCCACGGCCCACCTTCCATAATTTCCATCATTTCCTCCTCTGAAGAAAACCGAAAGAACACGAACCCATTGGAATTAGCTTCTCAGTCTCCCCCAACTTCTTCCACATAGAGTGAACAAACTTCTCCAAAAATGGACAGTATGGCTTTATCCCACAAAAATAACCAACAGAGTATGCTTTCCAACGCTCCATACTTGTACCAACTTGTTGATATGTTGGCTTCACCTGGATTCTACCTTCTACCTTTTGAGGCGGCACATATTGTAGAGATGTCCGCTTGGAGTAGTTGAAGGAAGGTTTCCCCCGAGCTGGTGCAGTGAAGGATCCAAATCTCAAATTGGTCAATGGTGCATTTTTAGATGAAGAAGATGTTGCATCATTACCCTTCATAGGTACAGCCGCAGCAGTGACGACGCTAGGTTGTATTTCCGGCACAACAGCCGAACCAGCCTTAGACAAGGAGGTAGCATCAATCGAAGAAGAAGAAGAAGAAGTCGAAGCAGTTCCAGGCCGAGAACCTCCCATGCTATGAACAGTAGCATGCAATGCATTAGTAGGAGTCGGTACTATGTTGGCTTGATTCGCAACCACCCTAAGGAAACCGAAAGATTGGATGTTGGGTGGACAAACGGACTCGACCAGCGGGTTCCCCATAGAAACACTAGAGAGGCCAGCAGCAGTAGTAGTCATGGCAGGGGAACCATCGGCTACAATAGGGTTTTCCACCGTAGGAGAAGAACTTGTCAAGACAGCGCTCGGGACTCTACCACCTCCGCCAACAGCAATACGGAGTGGCCTTGGTGATACCATGTTCAAGAACCTAGGAGCAATAGGTGGAGATGGAGACGCCGGTGCAATCAAAGATAGATCTTGTGATGACGAGGGAACCGGTGATAACAAACCTTCAATCCGATCACGAAGTGTAGTGAATTCTTGAACATCAAACCGTTGGGAAAAAATTCGGAATCCCTGGTCTTGGAATCATGCGAAGTCGAAAAGCATTGGATCGCCGGTGATGCAGCAGTAACAACAGGAGAAGTCGAAAGGTCGGCGGAGGGAGCCGAAGGGACTAAATAAGGAACGTTGAGAACAGTCGCCGATGAAGTAACCGGTCCACCTAGTGTTGAATACGATGGGAAGCATTGTGTCGTTGGAGGAGCGGCAGTAACAACGGGATGAACCAATCCGATCGTCGGAGATGCGCAAGAAGAAACCGAGGAGACATATGGAGATGTATTGGGGATAGCCGACGACGAAGAAGACAGCGAACCGCAGAAGGTTGAAGACGATGGAGCAAGCGGTCCTCGCACGGTTGGAGGTGATGGAGAAGCCAAAGGGATGCATGAAAAAGCCGAAGCATTAATAGAACGGCCGACGCTGAAGCAACCAATCCACATGCGGTTGAAGTTGATGACGAAGACATCAGGACGGAGGCCGGGGGTGGCCAAGCGCCGCCGGAGACGAGGGAAGTTGAAGAGACGGCGGAAGAAGTTGAAGAGTCACGCGACGAAATAGCCGCCGAGGGGTCATCCAATCCGCAAGAGGAGGAGGATCGTCGGAGCACGTTTGGAGGTCCCGTCCGGGGCGGCAGGCCGGCGCAAGCGCTGCCGGAGGCGCGGTTTGGAGGAAGCGCGGCTAGGGTTTAAGCAGACACTTTGAAGATCTTGACAACACCCCAACCCCAACTTGTTG
>MJHO01000658.1:0-18888 GCA_002076135.1 Xerophyta viscosa | reverse complement strand
CCCCATGTGTCCCTAATCAGGTCTCAGAAGAGGGTATTGATGATGATGAATGTGATACAGACATGAAGGAAGGTCAAAGATATCCCGATGGCTGGTACTGTGAAACCGATGATGATGGTCAGCTCTCATGGTTCAACGCTGGTGTGAGGGTCGGTGTCGGCATTGGCTTGGGAATGTGTGTGGGTATAGGCATCGGAGTCGGTCTTCTCATGCGATCTTACCAGGCTACAACCAGAACCTTCAGGAGGCGTTTCATCTGACCTATCTTCACGACCCGTAAAAAGCCTCTTTGCTTGCTCCCCTCCCACCAAAACCCTTATCGGACTTGCGTTTTCAGATTTTTTACTACGAAGGAACCTGTTGTGGGTTTCTTCGGCTAACGAGTCAGCTACTGTACATAAGGTGTGGTTTTCTGATGGTCCCTGTTTAAAATGTTATGTATACCTGTACGGTGATCATCCCTGTATATGGTTCAGTTTATTCTGAGTGCTGTTTGTTTAGATAGGTTAAGATGGTTTTCCGGGAAGTGAGGTTGGTCTTGGCGTCACTCCTTTTCTTTATGAGCATTGCTATTCATCAAGGCCATAAGGATTCCTGTTACATTCAGGAAGACACGTAGTGTGTCGATGAATTGTGCGTGATTCTGATTATATCAGAGCCGATAGAATTCCTTGAGCAACGAGATTTCGGTTACATTATAAGAACACCACCGAGCCTACATCTTTGTCATTGTAAAATGAACTGTATACTGTTAGTATATGTCTTTTTGTCGTGCTAAATTCTTCCAGAGTTTTGTTGTAAAATTCCGCAACTCGGGTTTAGTGTGATCGCTCTATTATGTTTGCTGCCAAAAACATTTATTGTAGGTTGAATGGGTGCCATACTTGCCAACACTAGTGTATCATCCTATGTAAGTATGTAACATTCTGACGGCGTAGGTATATGGTGGAATAAGTGCAAGATAATTAGAGAAGGGAATTGCTTGGTTTTTTTTTCGATGACAATTGATGATGCCAGATACGCTATCTAAACTTTTATTTGTGCGCTGAAGGGACGTGTCTCGTTAAAGCTGTAAATAAAGAGATTGGAGATGATTATTTTTAGGGATACTATATATCTGTCTCTAGATTTTTTGCATTTAGATAAATCATTTTTTAGATTCTGTGGCTACTGTTTGAGCTTGTAAAAAATTAATACTCTTTTTTTTTTTATGCCGGAGCTATTGTGATCACTATATAAGATTGGAGATGATTATTTTTAGGGATACTATATATCTGTCTCTAGATTCTTTGTATTTAGATAAATCATTTTTTAGATTCTATGGTTACTGTTTGAGCTTGCAAAGAATTAATACTCTTTTTTTTTTTTATGCCCGAGCTATTGCGATCACTATATAAGTGTTTTTTAGAAAATTTTTAATATTAAAGTTGTAGATTTTGATGAGATATACAATTTTTATGTGTAATTTTTTTTTAAAAAAAAAAATCTAAATAGGTGTTTGGAGGTTTCAAAATTTTAGTAGATTTTAAAATTTGTTAAACGTTAAACTTTGGAGCCATATCTATTTAGAAATATTTGTTAAAAAAAGAAAATTTAATTTTAAAATTATAGATCTTATTAAAATTTATAATTTTTACTTTAAAAGTGTTTCAGAAAATATTTTTGGATAAGTGTTTTAGAGTGTCAAAAATAGTGGATAAAATGAGAGGCTAATTCGTAATGTTTAAATAATAGAGGGGTTAATATGCACGTCTCTCTTATTTTTACATGGTTAAGTCATACATAAAACCTATATTTACTGGAGTAACAAATATAAACTCCATTAATGGTGATTATTACAGAGGTTGAGGTCAGTGATTGTTATGCTGAAGACGATAGTAAAAAAATCTCTCTTTGTTGTCTTTATAACTGTATTGTATTCCTTATCACTCTATCCCTTTGTGCCTTGATTGTTCTTATTTTTTTTCTTTTCTATGAATCTAGTCTCCTATTGAGAATAATTCTGATTCTGTCCGTATTAACTGCACCAATTAAATTATTGATCTTATATTAAAATCTTTCTGATTTTTTCACTGCCGATCCCTCTTATTACGTGTAGGGAAGGGGGTTAGAAAGTTATTTTTAAAAATAACGCTACCAGTCTCTAAACTCTAAATCTAAATTAATACAAAAGTGATTTTATCATTTATTGACCGGCTATTTTATCATATTAAATAAACTTTTGTCTATGTAATTATTCCATAATCTAAACCTGTTTAGAGATGTATTCGTGAATCAAATTAGAGGTGTATAACATTTTTAGAGCTAACTACTATATACCTGTCCAGATGTATTCGTTGTTCAAATTAAAAGTATATAACATTTTTAGAGCTAACTATATATCTGCCCTTGCTGCTGATATGTGGCAAATAAGTTATTTATTTTCAAAGGCTAAATTAGCCTATGCCGCAAACAACAGGAGCTGATTTGATCTTTAAAAATAAGAAGATTAATTTGTCATATATTGGCCCCCTGTGCTTGAGCAGTCTGGATGGAGCGTTGTGTCTCGAAAAGTGTGCGTTCTATCATAGTTCGAATTCTGCGCGGTATATTTGTGGGTGCATATTCGGTGGAGTGCCTCCTTGCGCTCATCGGTTGGCGGAATTGAAAACGGGACAGCCCGTAGGGGTTTACCTGTAAGTTTGAGATCTCTTCGGAAGCGTGCGCTCGCGTTTCGGGTCCACCACTACAATCTCCAAAAAAAAAAAAAGAAAAAGAAATTTGTCATATATAGTAAAAAGCAGAATTTATATCGATTAAAACTCAGTCCGTCTTTGGTCCGGTCCGACTCATTACTGCAAATATCACCGTCCATCGGATTAATACCTGCAAGCCTGCAGATCTTAATGAAACATAAGAAACTGGGCCTTAATGGGGGCCTATAACAGTGACCATCCACAAAGCACCGCCTGTTTATTATAATTTGTCTCTCTATCTCAAAGTGCGGTGGCACTTCTCTCTCCCTCATCATCCCTCGCGGCACTTGTTGCTATCGCTGCCGAGGAAGGAGAGAGAGAGAGAGAGAGATTCCCGCCGTGGCGTCGCCTCACCCTCTCGCTCTCATCACAATCTCCTTTCGCAATGCTGTGCGCCGCCATTTTGTTCTCACTACGCCTCGTGGCGTTGCTGGTTCTCGCTGTTCCACGCTCTTGTGATGTCGTCACTCAAAACGATTGTGATTTGTGCATGCCGTCGTCGCTTAGAGATCTCCAACTCCTGTAAGATCCAGTCCCGTGCAGTTGATAGCGTGTCGCACATGCTTAGCAGCCATTTACGGTCGTTGTTCAGCAGCCGAATCGATATGGTCCAACTTGGGCCAAGCAATTTTAGGTCCGAACCCGTCTTGACCAGTTATATTTTAGTCCGATTTGCTATCTAAAGTTTATTTCTTATTTGATGTTTTGTCTGGACCGGTCCGTTTCGTTTCGGTCTTGTAGACCGATTAACCAATCCTAAAAGCAGGGTTAGTATGTAGTCATTCGGCATTTTTTATTATTAACTATGTAATAAGAGAAACACGTCACCACTGTGATGCTGAGATGGGATCGTCTGTGGCTCAGCCACAGACGATCCCTCTGTGGCTGCGATCTGGGCCGTTAATCGGCCCAGCACGTATCACGAGATTTTTTATTTAAACTTTCGTCGACTTATTTGATCTAATTCTATGCATTTTTATAAAAAGTTATGAACTATAAATTTGTAGATTTTGATGTGATCTACAATTTTGCAGTTCAAAGTTTTTTAAAAAAATATCAAACAATGTGTCAAATTGATGATCATAATATTTGATCATCAATTTGACACATTGTTTGATTTTTTTAAAAAATTTTGAACTGCAAAATTGTAGATCACATCAAAATCTACAAATTTATAGTTCATAACTTTTTATAAAAATGCATAGAATTAGATCAAATAAGTCGACGAAAGTTTAAATAAAAAATCTCGTGATACGTGCTGGGCCGATTAACGGCCCAGATCGCAGCCACAGAGGGATCGTCTGTGATTTTTAGCACAGGCGATCCCATCTCTGTGATGCTCCTCCTTTACCCATAAAAAACTCCGATTAATACAATTTATTGACGAGTGAAACTACAAACTCAACAGGAGAAAATAAACTATAAAAATATAATAGCAAAAACAAAAATTCTCCCAAAACCAAAGAAAGGAAAACATCAAGCAACAAGGATAACTAGCTGCCAAGCAGCAGCGGTAGATCCACTCCCAAATCTCTGACCATCAACGATGCGACGCGGCGGCGATTCGCGATCCACAGCCGCTGCTCCGTCGCCTCCGCAACCGGCAGTGGTTGCGCTCAACTGTCTCGACGACCCCTCCGTCGAGCGTGATGCGCTCTCCGGCATCGCTTCCGTTGAGCACGTCAGCCTCGCCCACCTCTCCGATGGTAAAATCACCAGCACCACCAGCACCACCACCACCATTTCAGCTATCATTTTCTCTGGTTATTATTATTATTATTTTTTCATTTATCAGGGCGGATCGAGATGGCGGGCGTGGTGCTGCTGCACTCGCTGGCGTTTCTCCCGCGAGCCGCTCAGCGCCGCCTACACTCCGGTCAACTCATTCTCTGCCTCGGCTCCGCTGACCCAGCAGTTGACTCCGCGCTCGCCGAGGCCTTGGTCTCCGCCTTGTCCACGTGGACGCTGACCGCACCGAGGAGATCGCTGACACCGTCATGGCGTTATTTCTTGGCCTACTCCGCCGCACGCACCTCCTTGCCCGCCACGCCGCCTCTGCCACGTCAGCATCCGCTGGATGGCTCGGGTCGCTGCAGCCCCTCTGCCGCGGGATGCGCCGCTGCCGTGGGCTTGTGCTGGGAATTATTGGGCGATCTGCATCTGCACGATGTCTTGCCACTCGCAGCCTCGCCTTCAGAATGAGCGTTCTCTACTTTGATTTCCATGCGGTACACTCCCAAACTCTCACCAGTTTATCTCCTTACACATACCAAGAGGTTGATTCTCACCCATCCCACTGTATCCTTTCTCTCATGTATTTTGTAATAGCTATACTGATGAATGGGGTGGTCTCTACTCTCTAGCAGTACTCTGGTCTAATGACGATATCCTGTATAAAATCTATGAGTACTATCTTAGCTACACAAAATCAAAATATAAGTATTCTAGCCCGAGATAGATAATGGATAAGATTGGAGCCTAGGCTAGAAGTGAAGGCATTGAGGTGACAAATGCACATCCCCATTGGCTGTGATTTGCTGAAATTCCTATTGGAAGTAGGGTGCATACTTGTGCCAGGAGAGGCCGAAGGGGGTGGTCTATATCCTGTTTGGTGACTTTTGTTTTTGTGATTGCAAATCTGCAGTTTGAAATAGGGGCGAACAAATTCTTTTGGACATTCGGAAACTGAAATGAAGAGTAACTTATGAGGAAACGTGTCTTATTTTTTATCGTAGAGGAAGCCAATAGTATGAGCAGGAATAATGTCTACCTTTGTGCTCTTCAACCAGTTCACTCTGTAGTAG
This sequence comes from Xerophyta viscosa, assembly GCA_002076135.1. NCBI lineage: Eukaryota > Viridiplantae > Streptophyta > Magnoliopsida > Pandanales > Velloziaceae > Xerophyta > Xerophyta viscosa. Next base: position 13,349 of record MJHO01000658.1, on the reverse strand, counting down.
CTTGTGTTGCTTGTCTTGTCCAAACATTGTGTTTGGGCATTTGTTTGATTTGTACTTGCAGTAATATCATATTGCGATTCCATGTCTGATTATGCCTTCCTTTGTGAAGGGAAAAGGAAAATCAAGAAGGCCTTCAGTTATCTTCCCTCCTGCTGCAAGGAGAATGGATACACTCAATGATTTACTTGCAGCAAGTGACCTTATTTCACTGCATTGTTCTCTGTCTGATGAAACTGTCCATCTTCTTAATGCAGAATGCCTCCAGCATATCAAACCTGGTAATTCGTAGATCACTTTTTGGTTCTGCCTTCTTTGTCATTATGGATACTTAAAAACTTTGTTACCGTTGTTTCTGCTCTCTACAGGTGCATTCATTGTAAATACAGGAAGCAGTCAATTAATAGACGATTGTGCTCTGAAGCAACTTTTACTTGATGGCACCATAGCTGGTTGTGCATTGGATGGTGCTGACGGGCCACAATGGATGGAAGCATGGGTATGAGCATTAACCTTAGGGTACGGAATATGCATTATCTTATTGCAATATTGTTTCTAGGTGGTCATTTGAACGTGAAGATTAGATGTTACAATCTCAAGCATATCTATACCAAATTGACAATGTTATATGATATGCCTTTTTAAGGTTGCCAACTTCATTAATTTTTCTTTTAGGCGAGGCTGTCAGCTTGTTTATATTTGTCGACTTTTGGCTTGTTGCTTCTCTTTAGGAAAACGTTTAGTTTTTAACAGTTAAGAATCTGATCACTTTTTTTTTATAAAAAATTTCTATAGTCTTTCCAAACTTTTTAGCTATTGAAATACTTAACAGACATATGCTGGAAGACAATGGCATCATGTTTGCTGCTTCCCTGCTTTCTAACTAATCATATTAAATCATCTTAAGCACATTGAGTTGAAGCATATAGTGAAGCACTATAATAAAATTAGTTGAACTGAAGTTATAATCACTAAGGCACCATAATGTGGAAGTTAAGCTAAAAGGTTAAAACCAATTAAATAAATGTTTTCATTGAGTGATCGTTATGCTGAAGCTAAGATAAAAGGTAACCATATTTCCATTTCATTTGTATTCTTCTATTCTTCTAAGTTGCTGGTTTAACTGCAAAGTTGGTAAGTTAAGGTCATACCTTTTTGGGGGCTAGCTTGTGTATCATGTCATGTTGCTAGCTCAGCTATATTATGTACGAAACCTTGAGCCAATTCTACACAATCATTTTAATAAAAGTTCGAAATGCTTTAGCCATGTACATTTTTTGGAACTTACTGGCAAGGTTCCAGCTCTCTTATTGTGCTGGCTTTTTACCATATGCATAGAACTATGGGCTGAATTACCTTTTTAGCCTATCAAACCAAGAGTTGTGTAGGTTAGATCAATAACGTTTTTAGTGTTAATTGTTTGAAGAAATGCATCCTTTAAAGCCCATCAAGTTTCTCGATTGATATCTGGTCAATGCAAACATTGCACTGGTCTAAGTAAATGGGTGATGATTTAAGTGCACTCTCTTTTCTATTGCATCTTTTATGTTTATTATTTCTTAAATCCTGGTATATGGCATATATATACATGAAAATCTGTAAGCCTACATTTAACGTTTGGCCGTATCTGATAATGCATGTTATGCTGCCTGTCAAAATACTTTATTGTATACTATTATGAGTCTGTAAATGATTAATGAATAATGTCAGTATGCGTTTTTGTTGTTTATGGAAAAACTTGCATGTGTGTTTCTATCTCATCGATGGAAATACTTAACTTGGTTCTTCTTGAATTTTTAGATAAGAGAGATGCCAAATGTGTTGATTCTTCCTAGAAGTGCAGACTACAGTGAAGAAGTATGGATGGAAATAAGAGAGAAATCTATCTCTATACTGCAGTCTTATTTTCTTGATGGGGTTGTTCCAGATAATACTGTTTCTGAGGGGGAAAAAAGTGAAACTGGGTTTGAAGACGATCTTTCTGACAAGAGAGTGAAAGAAAGCCCAATGCAGGTTTGTAATGATGAAACAGATGAAAATCACTTGTGCCCCGAGTACTATAAGAAGCAAGGTGGTTGTCAGGCAAAGGAATCGCATGCTCAGTCTCAAGTATCAGCTCTGTCTCATGTTATTAGTTCTAGGACAGAAGGGACGCGGAGTAGGTCTAGTAAGAAGGCTAAGAAAAGACCTGCGCGTCGTAGATCAAAGAAGAAATCAGATAATGAAGAAGAAAGTGTTAGCGATTATACTACTCATAAAAATGATGACACTGCTGTGAGTGGTAGGGATCCGGCTTTAAGCTCTGGTTCCAGATTTGCTTCTCCAGATGATACTAGGAACAGGCAGACACACGTTTATGAACCTTCACTGGAATCAACTTCAGAAAAGCGGGTTAGTGAAAACATGGGGGTCCTTGGAAAGTCTATTGAATTGCTTAAAGATGGCTTTGTTATAGCCTTACAAGCAAGAGATCGCCCTGGTTTTCTCGTTTCAAGACAGAGAGTTCCAGGTGGCGGTTGGTTTCTGGATACAATGTCCAATGTAACCAAAAGGGATCCTGCTGCACAGTTTCTGGTCAACTTTCAAAACAAGGTAGAGTTTCTGATTGTGATGTATCTCATACGTAATTCCACCTGTAAGAGTATGATCTCTTGCTTCTTTCGAAAAACACTCTTACATACAATATGATGAAGTTGGTATTACCAAACTCAATATGATCGCTGTTTCCTTCAGGACACAATAGGATTGCGATCCTTTGCTGCTGGTGGCAAATTGTTGCAGGTAATTGCTCTTTTGTAGACCATGTTGAATATTTGTAACATAGACTACTTTGAGTAATTTTTTATATTTGAATTTTAAATTAATTTTTTATTTTTTAAAAAATAGCAAATAAATATGTATTGGCGCGGTCGGCACGGCGCTATAGCAAGCACGTGTCAAAAAAATCTTATATTTGAATTTTAAATTATTTTTTATAAAATAGCAAATAGATATATATTGGCACGGTCCGCACGGCACCATCTGCGCGGTCAGCACGTGCTAGGATCTAAGTTTACCGAAATTCGGCTCGGCTCGGCACAGATTGATTATGACTTACTATTCTTTGATCTGCAAGAGATCATGCTCTGTCTCATATGTTGGTTAAACTAGCTTTTTAACTTGTGCAATGCACATATAAGGTCCTTTTTTCTATAGGCATTGATAGATCAATTTTCCCACGGGTGCATATCATTTTCTCTGTATTTGGCTTATTTCTAGTCCTTTTCTCTATAGTCATTGGTAGATCTCTTTCCCCGCTAGTACATATCATTTTCTGTATTTGGCTTATTTCTAAGTGTCAATTTCTACTTGCCGTATGCTAGATCAATCGAAGGGTGGAGTTTGTGTTTGCTAGTTATAGTTTTGATATTTCGGAGAGTTGGAGTTTGGAAGGTTCTAATTTGGAACAGTGCAGGCTCATCAATCGTAGAAATCCAATGGTGAGTTATATATTTCTTTTTGTTGTTTAAAGTTACTGACGATTTAGCTAGTGAGCCAACTTTATTTACTTTCTGTATGTAATGATATGATATGTTTTTTTTTTTTTTTAAAAGATCATTATAATGTGATATGCTGTTAAAATATATTTGAACATAGTCTAGTTGGATTAAAGAATGTTCTTTGGGTTCTCATACCAAAACAATTTAGACAGTGTGTATTGTTACCTTCAGTACAAGTTTATTTATACCTGCAAGTCAAAACTATGGATATTTGTTTATATTGGAGGGACACTTAATTGTTTCTCTCTTTGTGACCTTTTCCTTTTGAGAATTTTCTTCCTAGACTATTATTTAAGGTTGGCTGCTTTTCTTTGAAGAAACTAGATAAGAGGCAAAACCGGAGTTCCGATGCTGTGTTTTCTCCAGATAGATCTGAGCGAAAGTTCTACATTTTTATTTCTTGGAGGGTCGTAACTTATCTAAGGTGTATTAATCGTTTTTGGAGGGTCGTAACTAGTAAAAGCAGATTACTGCCATTAATAGGTTTATGACACTATCAATTTTGTTTTTCCTGTACGCTTCTTTCAAAATTCTGCAGATTGAGATTTTTTTCATAATTTCGAGACAATGATAAAAGAAATATATAAAAAAGAAAAAAGAAAGATCTCATTAGGTAAGATTGGTTAGATTGGAATGCCGCAATTTACGTTGGAAGCATAATATGAGATCATATGACCGGAAGAGTCAACATTAAGCAATAGCTCAAGGTTATGACGTGAAGTCAAATCATAAAATACAAATTTGGGAGGATCATCAACATCTTTTGTTTATGCTTTGTTTGTCTTGTGATTACTGGCCATGCGAAACTGGTTCTTCTTGGTTGTGAAACATGCTTCTAGTCTTTCCCTGATCCAACAGTAATTTTTTTTGATGAATGGAGTCATCAGACGACATTTCATGTTCCTGTGGATATAAATTTTTGGGGTAATTACATTTCAGCCCTCCGTTTCCCATGTTTGCTTGTTTCAGCCCCGGAAACGAAAAAATGCGCCGACGTAGCTATGCATGGTGCTTGCACGTCGGCGTGTTTCCCCGTTTCTAGGGCTGAACTGAAAAAACGTAGAATTAGGGGAGCTGAATTGTAATTTTCTATAAATTTTTTTCATGCGCATTCTACTTGGAAAGTGTGATGAACTTCTGATCCCATCAATGCTTTGAATTTTGTTTAGGCCATCCTAGATGTACACATCGAGATTCTGGCAGCCGTAGGTGAAGACGACGGCATTGCCAGGTGGATTGATTAGTTTAACAAGCTATTATGGTGCATCCAGTTCTGAACAAGTTGTGCTGTGAAAGAATGAGTGTATTTACACTTCACCGTTAACTGTGTCCTAGAAGAAGATTACGCCCCTCTTACTAGATGCTTTCTGCCTTTTTATCATCCTGAAGCTCGGCAATATTGAGGTAAGTCCCGATAAGAAGAGGCCGATCGCCCAGAAGGTTCGTAATTGTGTAGTTGAAAACTGAACAACTTGTGCTATCTGATTGTGTTGTGCTTCTGTCTTTAAGAACTCTTAAGTTCCATTTGACACCATGCTATCTGTCGTCTTCGTTTAGTTTTTGGTTTTTGTTCTAAAGCACCTGGATCTCTCATCTGTAATATGTTTGCGAGTCCATTCGATGGATTTAAATAACTTATTGTAGCATGTGGTGACCCCATCCTCTCTCACTGGTGGATCTGGAATTATATATATATATATATAATATATAATAATATTTATATATATATTATAGGTATAATTAATTATATATATATATATATATATATATATAAATGACATGCTATTTGCAGGTTGAAGTGAGGATAAAATTGCATATCCCTAAGATCCCATCTGTGATCGTTTGATCGAATAGTTTGATTGAGATCAACGGTTCATATTTTCTTTTATCAACGGTCCAGATTTCATCTTAGTAGGTAAGATCTGCACTGTTGATATCGATTGAATTGTTCGATTCAACAGTCGTTGATGCGATCTTATGTATCTTATTTTTCTTAGCTCGCTCGGATAATTGTATATAACATGATTTTAATACGGTAATCTCGTTGGTGTTTTGACCTCCGATTTTAATAACAACCCTAGCAATTTTGAAGGATATGAGTGGTTTTTTAGCGTCAAGGCTTTGCTCCCGGTTCTCGATCTGACTCAATTTTTCAAGAGGTTATTCTTAGCCTGGTTGTTCTCGATCTGACTTGGTTTAAGAGTTTATCTTTAGTCCCAGTTGGTCTCGATCTTACTCAGTTTAGGAGGTTATTTTTAGTTCCAGTTGTTCTTGATCTGACTCAATTTAAGAGGTTTAAGTTATTCTCGATCTGACCCAGTTTAGAGGTTATTTTTAGTTCCAGTTGTTCTCTATCTGACTCAATTTAAGAGGTTTAAGTTATTTTCGATCTGACCCAGTTTAGAGGTTATTTTTAGTTCCAATTGTTCTCTATCTGACTCAATTTAAGAGGTTATTTTTAGCTCAGTTTTCGATCTGACTCAGTTTAAGAGGTTTTGTTTAGTCCCATGTGTTCTGATCTGACTCAAGTTTAAGAGGTTATTCTGTAGTTTTGAATCGGGTGCACTCGTCCTACATGAGTGAAGATTGAGCATATATGAAAAATTCTTAACCCCGCTGCCCGATTGCACGCAAGAGATTAGCGAGCAATTGATCTTATCAATGCGACGTAGTACCTATAGAATGGGCTTTGTCAAGGTCTCCGCAGCAGAGCATCCGCGAAAATTCATACTTTATCTATTGCAAAGTATCTATCACCGACGATAAAATTTATATTTTTTACTTGGCAAGAAATGAGGATTTACGCGAGATGTCACACATTGCAGTAACAATCGATCTAATCGCTAGGACCTACTACTTATAGAATGGGCTTTACTCTCTTAGATTGCTGGGATATTTAGGACGGATGGTAGGATTTATACCTCAAAAATTGGAGATCTCATATCGCATTATGTGAGCGTTACATATAACTATGCTGAGACTTATTTCTGTGTCCCGTGAAACGTAATATGTGCCATCGGGTTCGTCAGATTGAAAGCCTAAGATTCATCGATTGGCAGAATATAGATCAATGCCATATTTAGATTTATCTATTATATCGTCGTATAAGAATATGCCGGTTACGGATAAAATTTTATTCATTTCTTGTAATGATCTAAAAAAGGATAACTTATAGACCCTTGGAATTCCAACCATGATCACCCTAGGTGATATCAGATCCAATAGAAAGGCAAACAGTTGGTGAAGAGATTAGGGGCCTTGTAAGCCACAGACTTAGTTTTAGGTACAATTTTTTCTTTTTTCCCCCTTAAACTTTAGGCATATTGCTCACGGTACCTAGAACAGATGGTTAAAATTTTTACAACATGAAACGAAGGTCGTATGTTCGAATACTCCAAAGAGCCACCTCCAAGAGTGCAGATAATTTATCCCATTATATCATGTAGAGAGTAACACGAACATTCGAACCTGTTCAGATCGGAAGGTTGGGACTCTTCAGTTGGTGGAATATAGGTCAGTGTCATTTATAAATTTATTTGTTACGACAGTCACATAAAAGTGTATTTATCGATTACGACGGTTTGTACCCTGACATATCAAAGCGAATACACTAGTCCAAAGACATATGCGATGTTGTAGTTGTCATGTCTTTCTCAATTATTAAGGAGACGATCTATTTGCCGTTCTAAGTCAAGCAATTAGGGTCAGCTTTCAAGCCATTAACTTAGTTTTTGGTACAATTTTTCTTTTTCCCGCTTAAACTTTAGGCACATTTAGTAGCACTTATCACGGATCATACACTGACCTCTCAAACCGAAAAAAAATAGTCCAAAAGTATCCGCAAATGCGACGTTTTAGTTGTATGTCTCTCTCAATTTTTAAGCAGACACTTTATTTGCCATGCTAAGTCACGCAATGTCAATTTCTAAGTAGACACTTCGGAGGCGTACGCTCGCGTTTCGGGTTCCACCACGAAAATCGTAAAAAAAAGTCACGCAATGTCGCCCCTTAATGTTAGCTATTGTTCGTTTGAAGCATGAAAAACAAGTTAAATGATGTTTAATACGTTACATAAAAATCAAAATAGCAACATATTCAACCGCGAAAATCGGTCCATCCCGACGAGACTCATATGTCATAACAATTGTATGGCCATGATTTTACAAATGTCATGGATTTCATCTCTAAAGAATTCTCTAATACATGATATAAAAGCAAATCTCATGGCTTATATCATATTATGAGTGTATGCATACACTGACCAGACAACACACACCCCTTAAATGCAAATATTTCATGCCATTTTCCATTATTATAAGCAGAGACATTCCATTATTTGAATTCCACCCCTTAAATATGCCCTTTTCAATACACACCCCTTAAATATTTCTTAGACATTCCAATGCCATGCCAAATCTTGCAATGTTAGCTTCCTACGACGGATGTTTCCTCGTCCTTCGAAAGCAACGGTTCGTTGGTGGCGCAAAATTAAGGGATTTTTTTTGGGAAAAATCCATGTTTTTCAAAAATTGACAAATAAATCCCCGCATTATTATTTGAGATATGTGTGGTAAGAATGGTGAATCCTAAGGTCGTGTTTGGTTTGCGGGTAATAGGGTGGTAAATATTACCCGAGTAACATTTATCATCTTATTACCCGCATTGGTTCGCAGGTAAAATGTTACCCGCGGGTAGCTATTACCCCCACAAGGGGGTAAATCAGTACCCACCTAAATAGGTGGGTACCGATTTACCCCCGTATCACTTCCACTCCTCTATCTCTTGCAATGCCCTCTCCCACGATGCTCTCTCCCGCAACTCTCCCGTGCTCCACCCCCGATCTTCGTTGCTCACCTCCACCTGCACCTCCTCCATCTCCACCACCTCCGATCTCTGCTGCCTCCACCTTTACCGCCTTCGCGGCGCCCAAACTTCTCATGTGCTCCGATCTCCACCGCCTCTATCTCCACCACCTCTGATCGCCGTTGCCTCCACCTCCACCGCCTTCGCTTCCGCAGCGACCAGACCTCTCCCGTGCTCCGATCTCCGTCGCATCCACCTCCGATCTCCGTCTCCTCCACCGCCGATCACCTTCGATAGAGATTATTCCAGATCTGTCATGCTCGATAGAAATTGCTATCAAGAGAGATTTTTCGAACAACTGCCATGATTTTTTTTTTATTTTTCAAACTGTTCATTTGTTGGATATATATTGAGTATTTTTGAGCAATTTCAATCTGCTCAATTTGTCTCCTATAGAGGAATTTTTCTTTTCATCTTTGGCTATTGAGCAGTTTCTGCTGATGAGCGTTGAGAATTTTAAATGTTAAGTATATGCTGGTTATTGAGTATATCAGCTGATAGCAATATTGCTGGCTGTTTAGGATGAAGCAGGCTTGCTGATAAATTATTTGATGGTTCTTGCTCGCTATTATGTGTGCTTGCTGGTAAAATCTCAAAAAAAAAAAAAGAAAAAGAAAAGAGAATCACATATTGTGTGCTAGTTAGATATTGTGAATTTTGCTTCTGAGTATATTATATTGGATGTTTTACTGGCTATTAATGTTATGTTGGCTGTTGAGTATAAAATTTTTAAAAAAGTACACATACAAATGCAAAAGAAAAATTAAAAATTTCACATATATAAATTTAAAATGTGTGTAAAATTATCTATATTCAATGGGTAATAATTACCCATGTTTGATTTGAGGGTAATATTTACCCATGTAACAATTACACGGGTAAATATAACCCTCAAACCAAATAAGGGTAAGTGTTATCCGTGTAACCGCTACCCGCAAACCAAACATGGGCAGAAGTTACCGTCCTATTATCCGGGTAAAGTCTTTACCCATGTAAAAGTTCCCCCTACCTCCATATCAAACATGCCCTAAGGGAAAGCAGATTTATTAGTATGAGATTTTTATTTGAGACGAAAGTGTGGTGAAGGAGTTACTTCGGAGGATGAGGCTTACACAATAATGGTTATGCAGAGAGAACAGTGATCACAGAAATATAGTAGAGCAATATATAAATTTAGGTGATTTGACGAGAGCGCCTATATCTACGGACAGTCACAAAGAGCATTTTATTATGTATATATGACAATCACAAAGAGTATTTTACTATATATAAAAAAATATATATTAATGAGAGGCTTTGATAACTAGCCATTTTATATTTTTTTAGGAATAACTACAAATCAATCCTTAGATTCTCTTTAATCATATAAATCAACTCCAAAATTTCAGTTGTTGTTTAAATTTTAAAAAAAATTCCTCTCTTAATATTCGTACCAGAATTATTTAGATTATTATATAAATGTTTTTAAAAATTTTTAACATTAAAATTATAAATTTTATTAAAATTATAATTTTTATATCCACTATTTTTTAAAATACATCCAAATCGATATTACGAAATTTTAAAATTTTAATAGATTTTAAAATTAATCTAATTAACTTACTGAATTTTAAAATCTTAGATATTTATTTAGAAATATTTTATTAAAATTATATATTCGTGATTAATATATATCTAATATTAATTTTAATAAATATTTTAAATATTAAAATTAACGAATATAATAAAAATTTATTCATTAATTTAAAAATTTAAGCGGCCGAGATCAAAAGTTCCGCTAAGCAAACAGTAAACCAGACATTAATAGCTTTCACTTCGTCATCAATTACATGGCTAAACTGTCGCATCAAAATCAATGCTACGTGCCACGTGGATCACATTTCAGTCATTGATAGCTTTCAGTAATATTTTCTTATTAAAAACTAAGGATAATTGCAAAAAACCGTCGCATCTAAATTAATGCTATGTAAATCACATTTTCTTTTGGTGCTTTCTTTTTTCTTCTCAGTTTTAGTCCCGCAATTTTACAAATTCATTTTTTTTTATATTACGTATGGTACCATGATCACTATCATTTTGATCACTGTATTAATATTTTCTAAAAAAAATTATTATAAAATTTATAATTTTTATTTTTAATATATATTTAGAAAATATTTTTAAATAAATATTTTGAGATTTCGAAATTTTAATAGATTAACAAATTGGATCTAAAATTTTTTAATAGTTTGAAATATCAAATTATTTACATAAAAGTATTTTTAAAAATTATTAAATATAAAAATTATAAATTTTATTAAAATTTATAATTTTTATATTAAAAAATTTTTAAAACATATTGATTAGAAAATAAAAAATAATATATACAAAAACCGAGAAAGGGGTTAGAAAAAAGGCGAAAAATATATGCACTAAAAAGGAACAAGTTGAAAAAGACGGGGCTGAATACGAATTTCCCTTTTTCATTATTTTTGTTTGTTTTATTGAGTTTTTTTGGGATAATTTAATATCATCTCCTATTTTTTTTAATTTTGCTGAATCAGTCATAGAAATGCGTTTTCAGAAGCTGATAAAAACTTTTTAAAAATAGGAAGCCATATAAAATTATCCGATTTTTTTTTTTAATTCTTAAAGGAAGGCTCTATTGGATGGCCGCGGCTCCCCTGATACTGAGGCATCAGGGTGTAGGAAACGGACGGTCGAGATCGGCCGATCCGTAAAAATACGGATTTCGAGATTTCGTATAAAATTTTCGTCGACTTATTTGACCTATTTTTAAGTATTTTTGAAAAAAACTTTGAACTAGAAAGTTATAGATTTTAATGAGATCTACAATTTTGTAGTTGAAACTTTTTCGAAAAAATGCCAAGATACATACCGATATGTATCTTGGCATTTTTAATCATCATTTCGGTATGTATCTTGGCATTTTTTCGAAAAAGTTTCAACTACAAAGTTGTAGATCTTATCAAAATCTATAACTTTCTAGTACAAATTTTTTTTCAAAAATACTTAAAAATAGGTCAAATAAGTCGACGAAAATTTTATACGAAATCTCGATATCCGTATTTTTACGGATCCGCCGATCTCGGCCGTCCGTTTTCCTACACCCTGATTCGGCCGAATCAGGGGAGCCGCGCTCCTATTGGATGGGCATCAAAATTGGGAGATGGGATCGTCTGTGGCAGACGATCCCTCTGTGGCTGCGATCTGGACCGTTAATCGGTCCAGCACGTATCACGAGATTTTTATTTAAACTTTCGTCGACTTATTTGACCTAATTCTATACATTTTTATGAAAAGTTATGAACTACAAAGTTGTAGATTTTGATGTGATCTACAATTTTGTAGTTCAAAGGTTTTTAAAAAAATATCAAACAATGTGTCAAAAATTTGACACATTGTTTGATATTTTTTTAAAAAATTTTGAACTACAAAATTGTAAATCACATCAAAATCTACAACTTTGTAGTTCATAACTTTTCATAAAAATGTATAGAATTAGGTCAAATAAGTCGACGAAAGTTTAAATAAAAAATCTCGTGATACGTGCTGGGCCGATTAACGGCCCAGATCGCAGCCACAGGGGATCGCCTGTGCTAAAATCCCATCTCCAAAATTGGGTGTTGTCGGTGACGGAAAAATCAAGGGTACCTACTACTCAGGTCCTATCATCAAACTAAGGGGCTTTTCGCAGACAGCCCCTAAAGGGGCAAAATCCTTCCCAATAGGCCCCTCAAGTTTCACCTCTTCCGTTTTGCTTCCTCTTCGAAAAATGTGTCACTCCGTTTTGACCACTGTATTAATATTTTTTGGAGAAACTTTCAACATGAAAGTTGTAGATTTTGATGAGATCTAAAATTTTCATGTTCAACATTTTTCAAAAAAAATGTTTCTAAATAGATATTTGGGACTTGTTCGAAAATTCAGCGGTTAATGGGTTCGGATCCAAACTCGTTACACTTGGAGTACCAAAACACCTAATTAGAAATATTTTTTAAAAAAATGTTAAATATAAAATGTGTAGATCTCATCAAAATCTATAACTTTCATGTTGAAAGTTTTTTCCAAAAATGCTAATACAGTGGTCAAAACGGAATAACACGAATTACGAGAGAGAGGTTAAAAACGAAAATGCAAAATAGGGGTGCTGAAACGGTATAACTTTTAAAAGGAGGGGCTTACGGATCATTATCCCTCAAACTAACGCTTATTGTACTTTTTATCGGTCAAATTATTAAATCAGTTTTTCAGTCTAAAATATAATTTTTTGAATAAAAATATTATTTTCGGTATTCCGTATTTTACACAATAATTATAAATTTTGTCGAGATTTATGACGAGATCTATCACTTATATATTAAATAATTTTTTTTTAAAATACTACTAAATAAATATTTTAGAATTTTAAAATTTATACTTTTTTTATGAGTTTTTTGTTATTTTTAATATTCCGAAATAATTATTTAGAATTACATTTTTTTAAAAAAAAATTCAACAATATTTATAACTTTTATATTAAAAATTTTCTCATAAGTTTTTTTTAATTATATATTTTGAGACGTCAAAATTATAATATCTGCAAGTGGTATTTTTGTCTATCAAATTCGAAATAGAGGATTGAAATGAGCAAATTTTTTTAAGGAGGGCTGATAAGAGCGGACGAAATATTGGGGCCTGATTAGAAAAGCCCAAACTTTTGGGTGGATGAAATATAATATTTCTAAAAGTGCAACCTTAAAAATGAGATTCATGTAATGATGATTGTGACACAGCAAGAATTTCGATAGTTTTATGGGAGAGTTGCCTATAAGTCCTATATATTTTAGAAATATATAAATTAATTTTTAAAAATAAAAAATTCGCTATTGTGACAATAGTGCGCAGCTATTGAAGATAGGGGGCTGATATACAATTAACCCTAGTTTTATTAAGTTAATGAATCCAGAA
>MJHO01000657.1:0-18836 GCA_002076135.1 Xerophyta viscosa | reverse complement strand
CGACCCGGGTTCCAGGGTCGTGACAATCTCGACCGAAGCCGAGACGTTGCCGCCGTTTTTTGCGACCCCCTTGGACGTAACCAAGCCTTTGTCGCACTTGCTTGTTGCGGACACCTCAGCCGTAACCGAGCCTTTGCCGCCCTCTTGTGCGAACAACTCGGCTGTAGCTGAGCCTTTGCCGCCCTTGTCTTGAGCTCCCGCTTGCTCAAGCACTTGTTTCGTCCACGCGTGTTGTTGAATTCCTCGAAGGCCATGGCCTCCTTGCAAGCAGCCCCTATACCAACAATAGGGACAAGTTCTTCTTCCTTGTTGACCTGGTCATCGTCCACCTGAAGTTCCATATTAGCATGCACCCGAATTGGAGCGAGATCCTTCTCCTCTCCTTGCTCGGATTATGCACTACGGATCTCGGGCTCCACCCGATCCACCACCCGCTTTGTGGCTTAGATCTGATTACCGCCGCGCATGTGATTTGAAGACTCTCCATGCTCCCTCACGGTCGCCCCGACCGCTGCCCCCGCACGCGCCACGGGCACCATGGCGGGCCGAGGTTGCATGGGCACGCCTTGGGACTGCACCCCGAGCATCCTCTCCACGAGCCTTTCTAGCCGGTCCAAGCGCTCATCTAAACGCCTCCTCCGATCTTCTTGAGACTCCCTTCGGCTGGACTGCTCCTGCATGTGCACCATCCTCTCCAAGCGTTGCATGTTCCCTCCATTTTCTTGCGATACCGCGGCTATGCCAAATTCCATGACAGCCATCCTCGTCTTCCTCACTCCTAAGCTCTGATACCACTTGATCCGTACTTGTCCTCGCGGCTTGATTGACCCGGAGGACAAGTAGGTTAATTTTTAGGATCTAGGGAAGATAAGAATCAACAAGACAATGATTTTTGGTTGTGGTATGAGTCGGCCAAAGTGCCTACTCCCTTGTATATTACACTTAACCAAGTATTACAATACAATGACCACCTTTGCTCCTTGTCACTCACACGGACGAGCAAGCACTACACTTGGACGATCCCCAAGCCCTTTGATTCTCCTACAACCGAGATATCAATGAAAACAACTTGCTTGGTCTCCCCAAGCTCCTTAGATCCTCTCTGACCGAGAGCCTCTCTCACCGAGAGTCTTCAACCAAGACACCCCTCTAACCGAGAGTTCCCCTTTGGTCCCCCTTCTTTCAGGTTCCCTCTCTCGGGTCCCTATATACTCAGACCCTCACCCTCTTGGGCAATATCCCAAGCACCCCTTTTAAGACATCCTTAAAGGGACAATTGATGTGGAGCACTTAATACAAAGTAACGGGAGTTAATCGACTCTTGGACTTCTTGGACTGCTCGGGCACCTCTTGGTCTTTCCGAGTCACTTGGCCTTCCGCGCCTGCGCCCGCTCAGCTTCTACGCCCGCGCACTCGCGCCCGCTGGCCTTTCGCGCTGCTTCCGCGCTTGCGAGCCTTCCGCGCAGCTTTCGTGCCCGCGGGCCTTCCGCACAGATTCCGCACCCGCTAGCCTTCCGTGCACACCCGGGCCTCTTGGCCTTCCGCGTAGCTTCCGTGCCCGCTGGCCTTCCTCGCGCCTGCGTATCTTGGCCTTCCACGCGTGCCTGCGCTTAGGCCGTGCCTGTGCCGCGTACTTGCTGCACCTTTGCCACGCCTTGGCCACGCCTCTGCCGTGCATCCAAGTCATGTCTACTACGTTCACCTTGACCTAAGATCCGCCTGGATCAATTTACCTACTCGTCCTCAGGGATAATCAAGCCGCGAGGACAAGTACGAATCCACGTGGTACCTTTGTATGGAAGATGTTCTCCCGATGCACCTTGTCATCTTCTTGGACTTGTATGCTAATCAAGCCGCAAGGACAAGTACGGATCCACGTGGTATCTTTGTATGGAAGATGTTCTCCCGATGCACCTTGTCATCTTCTTGGACTTGTATGCTTAGAGCTCTCATTACCACCAGCATTTCCTTTCGTACTGGAAACTCCTGTTGTTATCGTACTCTACGGAAGGTATGCTCGCGTTATCTTCGTCGTCATCAGTCTCGATCTCCCCATCATCACGCATGATCATCACCCTTATATTCGGGCATTGACTCGCAATTTGTGCCCAAACATTTAAAACTCTTGATGTCACGGTTTCTAGTTTCCGGGGTAACTCGACTAACCTCTTTATTCTCATCAGGTGTCGGGACTTTAGGCTTGGGCATTGTAGTCTTCTCCTCCTTGGGGTAATTGTGCTTCCAAGAACTCGAGCCTTGGTTAAGTCTCATGGTGGTGGTACCCTTCCTCTTAAGTTGGTTCTTAACCTTGATAGTGACGTATACCATATCTTTCGATTCCACATAGTTTTGCAATGTCATGGTTGAGTCCTGATAAGCATAACTTTTACACATAAATTTAGCATTGATTCTACACTAATTTTATTATTTGTTGGTTGTTTGCAGGTCAAAATTATTAAATTGGAGTTAAATACGCATTAAAAGTTCTACCGATGGTTCGGAGCAATTTTACATTATTCTGGATAGATTTGAAGCCCAACTGAAGTTTGCATTTTATGAATTTGAACCTTGTGGAAAAGGAAGAAAACAAATACGTAAATGCAAGAAGAAAAATGTGGGAAAGCAACCCAAATGAAGAAAAACTAAAAGGAGAAAATTTTATTTTGGAAAATTAAAGAAGATAAGAAAATGAAGGTGAATGTAACATATAAATAGAGAAAGATTTTGGAGTTGTTGGAGCCAAATTTTGTAATCATGAACTGTAAGGTTCCGATTTTCGGTTTTGTATTATCGGGTTGATTTTAGATCGATCGAGGGTTTTGATTGATTTTTTGTTGCTTGATTTGCTTCTTATTTGATTCGGAAATTGATTTGGATCGAAATCAAGCGTTTTGGGCCTGATTGGGCCCAAATTGGGCTGGACCCGGCCGACCGAGCCAAGTTGGCTCGGCCTGGCCGAGCCCAATCGCACTCGGACGCGCGGGCGAGCCATTTGGCTCGAGCCCACGCGCCCGACTGCACCCGCCTCGTTCTCTCTGTCTCTCTCGCCTCTCATCCTCTCTCTCACGTCGCTCTCTCCCTCGCGATCTCTCCGCCCGACGCCGCGCCGCCCGCCGATCGCCGCCGACCATCTCGCCGGTGTGCGCGCGACGCCGTCGCCGCCTCTCCTTCTCATCGGCTTCTCGCTGTCTCCCGCGTGCTGAAACCTCTCATTTCGGCCGCAAGACCCTAGATCCAGCCACTCCCGATTTCTGGCGCTGCCGTGCTCGCCATCGTCTGGTGTCGCCACCGTCGTCACCCCGCACGCCAGCCTTTGTGCCGCTATCGATTTAGTCGTTTCTGGCCTGGGGTGTTCTCCTCTCTATCGGCCGCGAGTTGCTCCGCCGTCCGCCGTCGTGCCGGTCACCGTCGACGATGCCGCCGCCTTCCCGACGTGTTAGAGGTGCTGATCGCCGCTGCCTCCTTCGACTGCTGTCTCGCCGTTCGCCGCCGCCTCCCGCGAGGATCTCCGGCGAACTCAACCGCTCCGTTGCTTTGTTTAGTCGTTGTGAGCGTGTTGGTGGAGCCATTTTCGGAAAAACTTCGTTGGATCTACGCCGTCTATCGGGTCTCGGGTCGGTAGGACCGGGACTTAGGTGAGTGGATCCTATGGTTACACTTGTTTGTGTTGTTTCATGTTATGCTTGATGTATTGTGTATACTAGCATGACATTGTATTGATTTATAACATGTTATTTGGCGTGGTATCTACTTGGATTGGTATTGTAGCATATTTGCTAGGTTAATTCCATAGTAGAGGTGGCCTATGACTATAGCATGTTAGTTCAGACATCTAGATAGATGTGGCAATTGAATTATCGATAGGAGACATGACGAGTCGTATTATTGTTACCGTTTGTTTTTCGTCACTTGAGTGAGTATATTGGGGGCAGGATTGCCAAGTTTATACTCTAGGATGGATGAGTGGATGGTAACATAGCTTATTCTTAGGTCTTCCTAGTGACTTTTGTGCGCCGCCTGCGCTGGGTATACTCGCGGTAGAGGTGTGGATGTTACCTGACCTATGTGGTCTGTGTAGTTGCTTTACCTTAGAGGTTACGTGAGCCGATTGCTCTGTTGATGCTTTGGTATGGATGATTACCATATGTGGAGTTTTCTTGTGTGTTCAGTCATTTTTCCGGTTAGTCTGGAGTTGCCGACTAGGGTTGGACGTGAGTTGAACAGGACACACTGTGGATGCTTAGTCTCGTTTTGTTACCTTGGCAGTCGCCAGTGACTGGGGATGTCTCTTATGTTTGTTTGATTTTGTGTGCATGCTCGGGTTTGATTAGCGTGCTATGTTTGTTGGTTGCCATCGGGTTGAGCACTAGGGCTTTGTGTAGATTATGCTCTTTGCGGGGTTTACGAATGCTATTTATGCATGAAGTTGACATTGCCTAGACTTGTACGCGAACTGGTGTTCTAGAAATACATGCGATAGGAGTGTCGAAATATGATACGATTCCCGGTGTTTAGGGAGCACGTTATGGATATATGTTTGCTTGGATGAATATCGAGGTGTGTGACCTAAATGATATTCTTGGCAAGATTGCTTATGTGATAACATAGTTATGTTTGGTCTACCTTGTGATGTATTTGAGTGGTTTACTCTAGTTATGCATACGGTAGTTGTTATAAAGGGTGTTAGGTGATAATACTTGAAATGGAGTGTTCTATCTCGCTGAGTAGGTGGGTGATAGCGTTTGTGATACTAGTTAGTATGTAAGCTAATGACCCTTGATATACTCGTGATAGGTCGATTTGTAGATATGTGAGCGGTGCTTACTCTCTATGCTTGTAATGTGATTGTGGCATCTGTAGATGAGTATAATCATGTTAGGGTAACATTGATTTGTGATACTCATGGATTACATTGTTTTATGCCGTTACATGGTTAAAAAGCATGGTTCATGTAGATTAACATGTGGTTGTGATGTAATTCTACTATGGATAGTGTTTGAGTGTGCTGACTTAGTAAAAACTTTAGTAAAATATGGTTCACTTATGTAACATGTTTGATATGTTGTTCTACCTGATTCCGTATGTTTTGTTATACATGTGGTAGGACGGGATTTGATATGTTTGACGTAGCGGATTGCTATGTGGTTTGTTTACTAGGATAGGTGCGAGAGCGGACCTTAGCTCTAGCAGCAAGAGCTTGGGGTGGGAGATGAGGGGATGGGCAGATGTGGCAGAAGTGTGGTGGTAGATGCGGCGACCATTATGGAGGGCGACTGGGGCTGATCGTCTGAGCGCGCTGCGTGGCTGGGGGCCAGGTGTCAGAGCCAGCGGGAGGGAATGGTGGGTGTAACGGCCGTGGTGTACGAGTCGTGATGAGGTAGGGGTGTGGAGCGAACTTTGTGTTGGCGTAGAAGAGTGTTAGGAGCGGTGCTGGCGATGCCGTTCGGGTGCTGAGGAGGCATGGTGGTATAGTCTGGTGGAGGAAGAGGGCTGTATGGTTCAGGATTACGACAGTTGTTATTGTATGTTCATTCTAGTACCGTAAAGTCGAGTGATTTACCGGCTACGGTGGCGGTATACGAGCAGATGGAGCGGTAACAACGGGAGTGTTATATCGTAATGGAATGATGTCTCTATTTGAGGCCGGTAGGCGTAGGGTTGATGCATCCATTGGCAGGTGGTTCCTGCGGTGTTTTGAGGCCAGGGGTGTGCCGTTCCGGAGGGCATGCGGCTACTGAGTTTATCTCTACGGGATCGCTATGCAGATCCCTCACCGTAGGTTTGGTGCTGTCGAATGGTGCACTAGAAGCGGTAGCCAACCTTGGTACGGTGGGCAATTTCGGGTACCTAAACTAAAACATGAAGAGGACTAATCTGGGAATTTCACCCTAACTAATCCAGAGTAAATCAAATGGCATAACTTGATTTGGTTGGTACGATTGACATATTGACATGGTAGTCTTGGATCTGTTTCCTTAGCTATGTCCTTATGTGTTGTGCCTTGGATGGCTTATGCGCTTTTGGCATGTTTAAGTTGTTTATCTTGGCGGTTCAGTGCAAGATGGTTTAATCGTTGTTGAGTTTTGTGTTTTAAGCTGACGATGATTGTTTTTTACCGCTTATGTTCTGGGTGTTTCCCTCGTTGTTGGCATGCATGACTGATGTGATGTATGCGAGAGTGGTTTGACATGCAGTAGTGTATGGTTATGCATAATTATGTTTGCATACTGCATTATATATGGCATGTGGGTTTATTTTGTGCATCTATTGGTATTAGCTCTATCTTGGTTGGTCGTGAGCATGTTGTGTTTGAACCAGTTGCCTTAGCAGTGATGTAGGGGACTGTTGAGGAGGGTCACTTACTGAGTATATTTTATATACTCATGTTGCTACTTTTCCCCTCAGGTCTTTGCGAAGTCCGCTGGCGATCGTAGAGCGAGCTTCGGGGTGCTGAGGATTGTAGTGGGATCAAAATGTATAATAAATGTAATCTTTTTTCGCTGTATTTTTAATCAACTTTAATTGTTGTATTATTGTGAATTGGAAGTACTAGCTCATAATATCTGTTTTATTGTTTAAAAATTTTCTGGCCCCCGGCCATGGGGCGCCACATAAACTATTTTCTTTTCTCAATGAAATAAATTTAGCTTTTGAAGACATAATTTCGAGTCTTGCTATGATAATATGAAATTAATTATCAAGTGATTCAGAAACAAGTTATGATTTAATATTGTATGTTTCATAAGGTTTAAATAGATACGAGTGATTTGGCTACCACTAGGCTATTGCATCTTATGAGATATATCACGAATTGACGTAAAATAGAGATATTTACGTACAGCTCGTGCAGCATTAAAGTCCCTAAACTGTATTGTGTTTATTTCTTATCAACTTACGTAGAGATATATAAGTTTGATAAGAGATAAATAGAGTTAATATTTTTCGAGAGAGAATATCTACGAGGACTGCTAAAAATTAGATCAAAGTTATTTCTGAACACTAAATAATTAAATTTAGATTATCAAACCAACTAAAAATTATGTACATCATTATTTTGATAGAATTTGATTATATTTATTCATTCTTTAATTTCGGTTGTGAAATAAAATCAGGATTAAATCTAGGCCGGTAATCAATAAATTCAGTCTCCGAGGGAGCGATACTCTACTCATTCTTTATTACATGTGCGACTAGTGCGCTTGCTAGAATTCACGCACCAAGTTTTTTGGCGCCGTTGCCGTGGATTGAAGTTTTGTTGATATCGATCTTCTTTAAATCTGATTTAATTTAACTATTTTTTTTTCGCTTTTCTCTATTCTCTTCAATTTTTTTTCTGCTTTTTTTTCTGTTTATTTTTTTTAAAAAAATTTTCTGTTTATTTTCTATTTATTTTTATTTTTATTTTTATTTTGTTTCGGTCTTTCTATTTTTATTACTTTTTTTTTGTTTTCTGCTTTATTTTCTTTTTCTTTCTTTTCCATTTATATTTTTTATTTATGTTTATTTTGGTTTCTTATTTTGTCCGTTTGGGAGGTGTTTTTCTTTTGAAGACTAGTATGGGCTAATCAGAAGGGTTGATAAGAGCACAAAGGTGATGTTATTCGAGGACAGATATCTGCTGTTGCTAATATGATTATAGTTAAATTATATACTGGGTTACTTGAGTATATTGCAGGATTATAGGTCATTAGAGGGTGAGCAAGGCCACGATTTTGTGAAAAGATTACGGAGGAGGATCACTCAGGCTGTCTAAATGGGCAGATGACAGAGGAGGTTTATTATGGCCGTTCATATGCTCAACTGCTCAGTTGGACAGGGCCATAGACAACAAGCCATTAACGGAATAAAAGCTGAGATGTCACTTTCTAAATTCCTAGGACAATCTGTAGAGGAAGAAAAGCTAATAACTGACGAATTGCTTCAAATTATTTCTATACAGAATGCAAGAATCAAAAGTCTGAGACATCTATACGTAATTTGGAGACCCAGCTGGGACAAATAGCAATGGAACTTGCATGCCAACCCCAGGAGACACTTATTAGCAACATGAATGGTAACAAAGTGAAGGAGGAGATGGATGAAATCAAAGATGCTAATGAACCGAATACGAAGGAAAAGCTGGACGACCACGAAATTGTCATTCAAAATAAACTTCCGCCAAAGCTGAAAGATTCAGGGAGTTTTACTATTCCTGACACTATAGGGAGTTTATTCTTTGATGGAGTTTTTGATGATTTAAGTACTAGATTGCGTTTAATACATTTCTCAATTTTCAGGAAATTAGACCTAATTTATTTTTTTGCAGTTATTTATAGTTTTAATTCTTTTTTTTTAATTTTGTGTTAGGAATAAGATGGAGAAAAGATGAAGGCCATGCTATGAGCCAACTATTCAGAGACCTGTAAATAAGTTTGGAGAAGCTTAAGGACTCATCAAGTGGACCGCCAACGCCTACGATTCAGCTACGAGCAAAAGGAAGTGTCTTCTCACGCTAACTCTTGTGTTTAATTTGAAACATTGAGGACAATGTTTACTTTAAGTTTGGGGGTGGAAAATTCATATTTTTATGACTAATTTTTGAGCATATTCTGAGTAAAATTTGCTTTAACGATGATGTTTGAGTGATATAATCTTTTTTGGTGGTGATAGTCCTTGCACAATTCTAACCTGTATAATTAGGATAAGTATAAAACTTGAATTGATTTTGCCTTTGTGGCGTCATATATTTGAAAATATATTAATATATATTTTTGTAGTTCTTGAGTAGTTTTGAGCACTCAACATTGTTCTACGTTGTCCATTTTAGAGTAACATCGTGAGTCGGCCCATGATTTAATTAAGTAATCTGAATATGTGAATAGATTCCGAACTTTGTGTAAAAAAAAAACAAAAGAAAAAAAATGATATATAAAGAAAAAAAGTTATAGCAATAATCGTACCTCCGATGCTTAGAGTGTACTAAGTTTAACTAAAGTAAATTCATAGAACCCACTGTTTACTTTACGTCAAACGCTAGCTCATGTGGTATGTCTAGTATTCGCAAAGCACCTTAAGTGTGTGTTTATCAATAGAGCGGTTGCCTTCACCACCATGTGTGCAGTGGTGCTACAGCAAATAGATAAGGCTGTGTACAACTTAATGAATGAAAAAGAAAAAAAAATAAATAAAGAAAAACATTGGTTTAGGAGATCGGTCTTGAATTCATTTATAATTATTGATTGTAATTAGATAGTCTAAATAACTTGGCTTGAATTATATTGCGCACAAACATTCTTAAGAATTTTAAATGTTGTTTATGATATTTGACTTATGTTTTCATGATAGCAATTGATTGAAATGATTTTGATTTTTCCTTAATATAATTGGGAGATTACTTGAGGACAAGCAAAATGCTAAGTTTGGGGGTATTTGATAAGCATAATTTTTATACATAAATTTAGCATTGATTCTGTTAGTTATTTGCAGGTCAAAATTATTAAATTGAAATTAAATACGTATTAAAAGTTCTACCGGTGGTTCGGAGCAATTTTACATTATTCTGGATAGATTTGAAGCCCAACTGAAGCCTACATTTTATGAATTTGAAGCTTGTGGAAAAGGAAGAAAACAAATACGTAAATGCAAGAAGAAAAATATGGGAAAGCAACCCAAATGAAGAAAAATTAAAAGGAGCAAATTTTATTTTGGAAAATTAAAGAAGATAAGAAAAGGAAGGTGAATGTAACATATAAATAGAGAGAGATTTTGGAGAGGTTGGAGCCAAATTTTGTAATCATGAACTCTTTTCTTTTCTCAATGAATAATTTAAGCTGTAGGTCTTGTATGATAATGAACATTGAATTACTCAAGTGAATTCAGAAACAATGACCTATCGATTTAATATGTTTATATTTCATACACGGTTTAGAGATAGGATATGAGTGGATTTGGCCCACTGAGGCTATTGAATCTTAATGAGGATAATACCGACCGATTGACGTAAAATAAAGATATTACATACAGCTCCGTGGGAGCTTATCTAAAGTCCCTAAAATGTTTGCGTTTAATTCTATCAATCTTACGTAGCAGGCATATATAAGTTTTGATAGGGAATATAGACTTGATTTTTTCGAGAGAGAATATTAAAAGTACCCTACGAGGACTGCTGAAAATTAGATCAAAGTTATTTCTGGACACTATATAATTAAATTTAGATTATCAAACCAACTAAAAATTATGTGCATCATTATTTTGATAGAATTTGATTATATTTATTCATTCTTTAATTTCGGTTGTTAAATAAAATCAGAATTAAATCTAGGCCGGTAATCAATAAATTCAGTCTCCGGGAGAAAGATATTCTACTCATTCTTTATTACTTGTGTGACTAGTGCGCTTGCTAGAATTCACGCATCAAGTTCGCTCAAGAACCTTGCCATAGTTGACTCATAATCTTCCTCAATGTTAGCTCAAATCATCGTAATCTCCATCTCCTTATAATAGTCCTCTATATTACAATTGCCCTGCTTCAAGACTTGCAATTTCTGTTACAACCCTTGGTAGTAGTGGCTCAGTAAGAAACGCTTTCTCATCACGCTCTTCATCTCTTCCCACGTCTCGATGAGTGGTTCTCCATTCCTCCTCCTGCTTAATGTCAACTGATCCCACCATGCAATAGCATAGTCAGAAAACTCAGTAGCAGCGAGTTTTACCTTCTTAAGTTTAGAGTATCGATGGCAATCAAAGACTAGCTCTATATTCTTCTCCCACTCTAAGTATGCTTCGGGGTCGTTTCTCCCTGAGAAAGATGGTATCTTCATCTTGATGCTCCCTAAATTGTTATCTTCTCGGTTTCGATAGCCTCGATGCTACCCATATCTCCTATTACCTTCTTTAGAACCGAGTTCTAATTCTTCATCAAATTCGTCTTAGTAGGAATCAAGATCTTCTCCCGTGTTCTTCTAGGGTACGTTTCCTCTCGTCTTCATGTGGTAGGATGGCGTTAAGGTGGTCCAGTGCGCTCTTCCTCCAACTTGGTCAAACGTTCCATCATCCTCCTCATTTGATCCGTTATAGCTTCCATCATTAGTTTCGGGTCAGGTGTCTCCAATGTGTTTTGTAAGTCCGAATTATGAGACATTTTCTTGCAATAAAAGTTAGTAGAAAAATAATTTGCCTCACTTCACTCCCTCACGTGGATTTCGCTCAAGTCGCTCGTGGTGCACTCAATCGGCTTTTTTCCTCTATTGTTCTCACCATCTGCCTTTTTCCACTTGTAAAGAAACTCTCTACCGGTTCTTATCAAACTAAAAGACCATTCAAGGAGAAAACCCTAACGTCACCTAGGACCCAACAAAAGATCTTGCTAAATTTTCATCACAAACCAAAAGATAAACCTAAGATTTTAACCAAACTCTTTCGATTTTCGATTTTTCGGAGACTAGTTAAATGGAAGGTTCAAGAATTCCTTTATTGGTGTTAGGTCTAGGAGCAACCTATACACAACAAACAAATTCTTCTACTTCTTTTCACCACCTTTTTTTTAAAAACTTTTTAAACTCTGCTTCTTCTTTTTTTTTTAAATGCTCGATTACTGTTCACGGAACAACAACTTTCCTTTCTTTTATTTTTTTGGCTTAGGCCGAGCAAAGAACTACAAAAACTTCAGAAAATAAAACACAAAAGAACGAAAACACATGATCTAGATTCTGAGCTCTGATACCAGATGATGTGATTCTGTGTTACTTGAATCCGAACTCGACTTGTTCCGATTCACTTGTTGCGCCAATCCTCCGATTTAATTGTCGGAGGTTCCCAAGATTTCTAGAATCAGACTAAGACTATTGGGACTATCCTACTCTATTGATAACTCCCGTGGGTTGGCTCCGCGACCTATTGCCTATAAGGAGGCAAGAACCTTGTAATATACCTGCACCTAGACCCGTTGACTATAGAAAGAGACAAAAACCTTCGGTATATGCCTTGGACGCCACAATCGACTAAGGAAAAGTTCAATTGATAAGTCCGGTGGTGGACACCACGGATCTCTCCAAAAAGTCCTAGAGTTCTAAAAGAACCAAAAATATTTCTTAGACCTTACAATAATGAACACACCAAAAAGTTCATTTGTGTTGTTACCCCAAATTGGTATTTATAGACGGCCCTAATGGCTTTGTTTGGCCAAATTAAAACCTACCCTGAAATCCTAGGGCCAAAATTTCCTTAAAGAGGAAATCTAGAAAATCTAAGAAATCTAGAAAAATAAGATCTAGGGAAGCACATGTGGCCGGCCCTCCTTAACTGAAGTGAGAATATTTCGGCCATAAAGTAGTTTAATCGAATTGATAATATTTCACAAGATATCCTCATGGCCGAGATGTGCCCTAGCTCTAATTTGAACCGCAGTTAGGCTTTAAGATTGGGATCATCGTGACATGATTATATTCTTTGAGCTTGATCTTGCTTGCCTCGGCCCAAAGTCCTTGAATAAGTCCATAAAGTGAATCTTTGAATCTTCTAGCTCGAGCCCTTGTAATAGGTCCAACTTGAACTTGAATGCGCTCCGAGTCCTCTTTGATAGGGCTCCTTGTGTCAATCGAGTCCTTTCTATCCTTGTCTTCATCTTTTCTTCAGTGGCTTTATGATATGTGGTTCGGTATGCCCATAGTACTGTTTGGAGTAGATTATGCCAACTTCCCCCTTTCTCCTCTAGGTTAGTAATCCCGATATGAATGTACGGTTAGCGTTCTCCACCAACCCGTTTGCTTGAGGGTGGTATACCGATGAGAATCAGTGTTCGATATTGTATCTTTCGCATTGTTCTGCGAAGATTGCACTTTTGAACTGGGTGCCATTATCTGTAATCAATACCCGAGGAAGGCCATACCTACAAATAACATTTTTCAAAAGAATTTCCAACAATGGTTACCTGTTATTGCGGCAAGTGGCTCTACTTCTATCCACTTGGAGAAGTATTCGATTGCTACGATGATGAACTTGCGGCCTTGAGTTGCCGTTGGTAATAGTCCCACTATATCCATTCCCCATTGGGCGAAGGGCTAGGGTCCACTGATGGATATTTGACCTTTGGGAGATAAATGTGTGAGGTTTGTATGCCTTTGGCAGGCTTCACATTTTTTTTACCAGCTCCTCACTATCATGTCTAATCAATGGCCAGTAATATCCTTGCCATATGGTTTGTGCTGTGAGTGTTCGACTGCTGATATGCATACCACAGTCTCCACTATGCATTTTGTATAGGATGTTCTTCCCCTGTTGGAGTATGACGCATTTCAGCAGGGGTCGGGCGAACGTTCGCTTATATAATTGGCCTCTGACGATTAAAAATCGTGTTGCACGCTTACATAGTTTCTCCGCCTCCCTTTTATCTTCTGGCAGAATTCCCTCACTCAGGAATCAAGTTATTGGTGTCATCAAGGTCTCTAGCGTTTCGTCTATGCATATGATATTCATGAAATTCTCGAAGTTGAACTGTTTAGCATCTAAACATGAGTGTTCGACCTCCTCGAGGAATATTTTTTTGAGGGGTAAACTCTCATTCCGATGTTGCTAATTTTGATAACGCTTCTGCTAAAGCATTTTGTGACCTTGGGATTCGCTGTATAGAGAAGATATCAAACCTTTGGATGATTGTCCGCACCATGTTTAGATATTTCATCATGCTATGATCCTTTGCTTCATAGACTCCCGCTATTTGATTCACCATTAGCTCGAAATCTGTTATTACTTCCAGGCATGACCTTGTAATAGTAAGTGCCTTCCTTGGTGACGAAGGCCGTGTTCGGAGCATCCTTCTCGTTCATTTTTATCTGGTTGTATATGCTATACGCATCAGGAAGTAAATTGAGCTTCGTCGATGAATCCGACATTGAGTAGCTTTTGCACCTCCGGCCTTGCTGCGATCTTCTTCTCCTCCGAGTAGCTCAGAGTGGTTGCTTGACAGATCAAATGCTAGGTGAGAGATGCAACTGGTGTGTAGTGATCTCCGGATCCACACCAACCATGTCCGAGGGTTTCCAAGTGAACACTTTAGTATTCTCCTGCAGGCATTCCGGTAACTTTACCCGTTCTTCTTCTTATAGTGTGGACCCTATCTGGACTGTTCGTTGAGGCTCTGTCTCATTCAAGGATAGCTTTAGCATTTCTTCCATTGTTCACTCCAATCAGTTCGATCTCTAAGGTCTAATATCGACGTTGGCAGCTATCTGGATCGACTTGTTCTTCATTCCCGAGACAAAGCGTCTCCACGCCGCTTGTTGGTTGCCTTTGACTTCTCCGATTTTGCTCTACGTTGGAAACTTCATCTTCTGATGGTAGGTGGATACCACATTGTAAGGTTAATTGACCTCTACCACTACGAACTACACCTATATGATTTGCTACTTAGAAAATTCTCCGACTGTGATCCATAGTAGCAGTACTCTTTTGGGAGTTAGCGATTCGCCTGAGAAGCCGATCAGTGGTATGTTGCAGGCTTCTAAGAAGTCCATTGTCAGATCCATAGCCATGAATGCATCCCAGAATAGTACGTCTACAACACTTCCTCTATCTACCATAACACGTTCTAGTTGCGCATTTGCCACAATCAAAGAAATGAGTAACGCATCGTCATGAGGTAGATAGACACCCTCTTCTTTTTTGCTCATATCTGGCAGACCTCTCTGCCGAACGCTTTCTTCTCCCGCCTACTCATATCTGCATAGGAGGGCCACCCAGGATGCAGTGGACTCTCAGTATCGCCATCAACGTTGGGAAGAATGCTCCTCTTCAGTAATCTGCCTCTACTTATCCAGTTGTCTTGGTTCTTCTTGGTCAGGAGAACGCTGCCTTCTAACTTCCTCTACCCGCTAGAGCGATCTCCTCGGGCTCGTCGACCGTTATCTTCTGGGACTGCGGGTCCTCTGTCTCGTGGGACTTCGCGATCTTCTTCAAGAATGACGCGGGCTCCACAATTTGCGTCTTCCTCAAGTGTTCTCCTTCGCTACGCTTTTTCGTTTTTTTTTTCAGATGATGTTGCAATTGTCTGCACTCCAATTGGAGTTATGAATTTCACAAAATACCTGTTCTCTCCCCTAGATTTAACTCCTACTTTCGCTCTGGCCCCTTGGCTGAGAGCTAGTACCTCCATGGAAGTGTTCGCTTACGAGGCATTGAAGGTGAACCGTGGGGTGTTGCCACTCTTGTCCTCCTTCTTTGCGTTTGTCCCCTTCGTTTCAGTGATTTTCTTGGTCTCCTTCTTCTTGTCCTTATCCGTGGCAGATAGGGCGCGGTCTAGCTAGTTACTTGCGTACATGTCCTACAAGTTAGAGGGAGAATTTTCGAAGATCCACTCCCGTAGTTTTGGATGCCGGATTCTGACTTTAAAGGCCTTCATGATGACTGCCGTATTGGCATGCGGACCTTCCCTTGCTCCTTTGTTGAATCGCTTACATAATCTGCCAGACTTTCGTTTTCTTCTTGTATGACTGTTGACGACCTTCATCCAGGGAGGGAAAGGGTTGGAGTCGCCACCTAGATATTTTGCAAAAATCTAGGAAACCGAGATAAGGTACATAAGAGATTCGTCAGGCTCGTTCGTCGTTTACGTGTGGGGAAGACGGAACACTCCCACAGCGCCCCTCAGTGAGGGTACTCTATAGGTGATCAGAAATAATTTTGGGTTTACATTTATCACATATTTATTATTATTATATATACATATTTAATTGTTTACTTAATATCAAGGAGAGAGATCGGTATCCACCTTACTCTCTAAATCATATTAGGTAGACACATCCAAATATAGAATATATATTTGTCGGGATAATATCCATCATTTCGTTTCTATATATTCTTTATTTGAATGGGATTTGATTTTTATAAATATACCTAATCATATTATGAGAGTAATATCCATCACGTCTTATTACGATCATTCACATTTATTTACCCTAGTTACTTAGATTAGGATCCATCCGGTTCCTAACCTTAGTATCTAGAGAAAATCAAATCTCTATTACTTATATGCATATATTTAATATATATTTACAATGTTATGATATTTACGTCTATGATATATGCATACTGCTACAAAATGTATAAATTGAAGTAAGTGAAAACGAATAAATATTATTTTATTTTTTAGGGGGCTCACGCCGTGTCATTTCCTCTTCATCGCCCCATTATCAAGGTAGAAATATCCATCTCAACCCTAATAATAAAATATATATTGATATGTCAGTTATTAATGGAGAAGAAATATCCATCTCTTCCCCAAATTTTGATTATCCGAGTTATTTGTTTTATTTATATACAATAACATTCGTGTCGTATTTTATAATATTTACACGAGATTGGGGAGTTAGCAATATCCATCGCTTTATCCCCTGATTCTTTTATTGTTATTATACGTTAATTTCGAGAGAGATATCCATCTCCTTTGAATTTTGATTTTTAACGATGTATATACACATGTTATATAAATATATATGGCATTCAACTGTTTATATGATGAATTTATATGTTAAAATTTATTTATTATTCAATAAAAATAAAAACAATAAATAAATAAAAAGTATGTCGGCTAAAGTCACAGAAAAAAAAAAAATTTGCTGAGAGAGACGCGAGCAGGCCGATTGTTCGGCCTGCATACGTCGGACGACGATCAGGCGCCCCTGTCCAATCGTCGTCTTCGTTTTTTTCAGAGCCGCACTCGCGAGCGCGCGGCTACACCGCCGTCCGCCGGCACGACGCCACCGTTCGCGCCCCAAAGGTCACCCCTAGGGTAATCGACCCTCCTGAGTTCATTGGTGACCTCAGAAATCAGTTTTATCGACTATACACGCATGTTTTTGAGGGTGCAATTTCGGTTATTTTTTGTTTTCTCATTTTTTCGGCCGGCTCGGCTCGTCGCCGGCCGTCGCGTTCATTCTTATACCTTCTAGTACGTCCGTAGAACTTACCTGGCCGTTAATGGTGGGACTTTTTGCGTTTGTTCGAGTTATGTGCAAAGTTAGGGGCTTTTTAAGTTATTTCGGCCGCCGCCGGTGACACCGGCGGTGAGACTCGTTCTTGGCTGGTTACATGAGTTATTAGAAGTGTATATCGTGTTCTTTAAGACTTGAAGAGGTGTTGGACGAGTTTACCTCGAGGTGGTGAGTTCGGCTGAATCTTTGACGAGCGGCGGCTCCGGCGACAGCGAAGGCCCGGTGCGGCGAAGGTGATGGAGAGCTTTAGAGGAAGGAGGAGATGTTGGCTAGGGGCACAGGCGGTCGTCCTCCTCTCCCGGATCCTCACCTCCTCTCCACTCCTCACTTTCTCTCTTTCTCTCTCTAAGATATCTCTCTCTCTCTCGTTTCTCTCTCTCTTCTTGCTGGTCTCCTCCCCCCGGTAAGGTTGGAATGGTGAGGGTATTTGTAGAGTTTTGAGAGGGTGTGGGTTTGCTTAAGGATGAAAGAAAGAAAGAGAGAGAGAGGCTTTAGGGTTAGGGCTTAGGTTATGGGTGAGAGAGAGAGAGAGAGAGCGGGGGGGAGGGGAGTGGGCGGCTGCAGTTGCAGCGCCCACCCCATCATTTCATTTTATTATTTTTTTATTTTAATAAAGATAATTATTATGTATGTGTGTATATATATATATATATATATTATATATGTTATATATGCATGTATGTCTACATATATATGTATGCGTCGCATATGTGCACGTATGTGTATATATGAGGGTCTACGTATGTTTCAGATGTTATCATATATAAACGTATACATGTGTATTATCGTATGTGTATATGCGAGTTATCATATGACTATATATCACCGTATGCATGCATATCGTGAAATGTGCCAAACTGGACTTTAACAGGTTCAATAGGCTCGATTAGGCCTGATTGGGCTTTGTCGTGCTTTTTCGGACCTTAATTAGGTTATTTCACCCAATTGGGCCTTATTGGGCGTAAATGTGCCGAATCGGGTCAATCGGGTCCAACTTAGTCCAATCGGGAAAAATCGTGTTTATTTGACTTAATTTGACCTAATTGAACTCGATCTGCTTAAATGGGCTTAACCAGACTATTTGGGCTTGATCGGGCCTAATCGTGCTGATCGGACCTGAATTTTATCCAATTGGCCAGTAAGTTAAATTTAGCTATGTGGGCTTTAATTGGTACATTTCGATAGTGCATGCATTGAGCCATCCATGTACGTGTCATTTGTATATGCATATACATGTGTAGGTATGTATGTGGTTAAGTGTGGTTATATATATATATATATATATATATATACATATATATATTTTCCATGTATAATTATATTATACTTGTATATATAACATGTGTATATGTATACATATAAATATACGTGTATATATATATATATATATATATATATGAATATGACATATAGATGTGTGTGTGGCAGTGTCATATACATGCATGTCTATATGTGCGTATGGGCGTGTATGTGCATGAGTTATTATAGAGGGCCGGACAAAAGGGGGTGTTGACAGTTGCCCCTCTTTGTCTAATCATTTGAAAAAGGATTAGGCAAAGATAAAAGAGATACCACATTTTGTCTGGTGAGTTGTGATACGATGAACATGTCCGGACTTGACGCCCGTGGGCCAGAAAAGGTAGCGACCCCATGGATCGCTCCCTGTGAGTTATAAAACAATGGATCCATGAACCACGCTCTAAAGTAGCTAGAAGGTAGCGGTCACATTGACCATTCCCTGAAGATTATAAAGCGATGGTCACATGGACCACGCTGAAATGTATCTGGATGGTAGCGGCAACATTGATCGTTTCTTGAAGGTTATAATGCGATGGTCCCACAGACCATGCTTGAAGGTTATTTAAGTTATGA
>MJHO01000656.1:22583-41535 GCA_002076135.1 Xerophyta viscosa | reverse complement strand
AAGGTGACATAAAAACACTCTTGCGATAGGTGGTTTATTAAAGTAATTCATCGTAACTTATTAGATATATTATTTCTTGGAACCTTTATAGGAAAATTTTACCTTGTCGATGCGGGGTACACAACAATGCCTGGCTTCATTGCTCCATACAGGGGTGTGCGCTACCACCTAAAAGAAATTGAAGGGCATGCTCCCATGAACCCTAAAGAGTTATTCAACTTCCGACACTCAAGTTTGCGATCAACTATTGAAAGAACCTTTGCGTTGCTTAAGAATCGGTTCAATATTCTTGACAGCACAAAGCCAAAGTACTCACTTCCAATGCAAGTTGATATCGTGTTAGCATGTGCGGTATTACACAACTACATTTTGGGTGTTGATCCGAGTGATTCAATAACTCATGACATACATTTAAATGATGATATTGCATTTGACAATCATAATTATAGCACGCAACACGATACACAAATTTTGAGTCAAAGAGAACAACGATCAGCCAATCAAGAGTGGGTAGCAAGAAGAGATGCAATAGCTGAAGAAATGTGGACGTTGTTATTGTTGGACTTAATTATATTGTTGTTAGTTGTCGCTAAATTTCATACAATGATTGAAAATTTTCTATTTAATAAAGGATATGTGTACGGCACTTTGAGTTTTATTCGTTTGAATGTATTGCTATTTGTAGTGTTGGACTCCATATGGAAAATAGTGGTGGATTCACAAGGTAACAATCGTCCCTCTTCGGGGGAGACAACCAAAGGAAAGTTCGTCTCCGAACAACCATAGATGGACGGCCAAGAAAGTGAAGCTGGTAATTTTGTTCGTTAGTCGACGCAGTGAATCGAGGGGCATGAAAGCTCCCCGAAAAGCGAAAAAAAAAATACCCGTTTTTAAAACCAAAAAAGCCTTCAAAGCTGTGCAAAGCTGCTGGCTCATTTTATCATGCTCCATTTTACTTTGAACTTTGATGGAATAGCCACGTGAAAAATCAATCCGGGGTGAGCCTTAAAAACCCGTGCTCCGGGACATAAGGGAGATTTTAAGGCAAAAGTGGGGCGCGGTTTGGGATGAATGCAAAGAAGATGGTTAGCGTTTGAAATTTTGAAACAGCAGATGAATTTCGTTCAGTGATGAGAAATAACCATTATAATAATCATTGTACTATTATTTACCGTTGTATTCACTGTTTGGAATTAATAACTCAGTCGTGCTTGTATAGGCAAAGCCAAAACTGAAACATTATGTCAACCAGCCTATTGTTTTATTTGATGAACTTGAGAAGATATGTGGGGATGACGATGCTACCGGCAGTTTTAGCAAAGATGTTAACAATGACTTTGGTGAGAGTACTAATGTCGATGAAGTCCCAATGGATGTGAGTGAGTACATCGATTCCATATGTATCATGAATCTCTTCGCCATGCTTCGCCAAGTGTGGTCCCCTTAAATCACGGGCCCAGGGCCCTCAACAATCTTATTAGGTGGTAGGGAAAAAGTTAGGTCACGTGATAGGTTGAATAGTGAATTCATGGATAAGATCTATAGTGGATTGAAGGAAGTCGCTTCATCTATTGCGCAGTTGAAGGAGGACACCGTTGACGCGAAGGCACTTCTAGATGCGGTAATGGAGTTTGAGAATGAGTTCACTGAAAATCAGATTGAGAATATATATGATCATTTGGTTACGGAGGTTGCCCTAGCTCG
This sequence comes from Xerophyta viscosa, assembly GCA_002076135.1. NCBI lineage: Eukaryota > Viridiplantae > Streptophyta > Magnoliopsida > Pandanales > Velloziaceae > Xerophyta > Xerophyta viscosa. Next base: position 39,831 of record MJHO01000656.1, on the reverse strand, counting down.
TGGCTTTTTAGCCAAACCTCCACGAATGAGGCGTAACTGGATGATCAATTTTCTCGCATCTAGAGCCAAGGTCATGGTTTTCAGGCCCTTCATGTGATTCCCAATGACGTGTTATTAACATCTGGTTTACTTTGTGACTACATTTTAAATTTCCTGCACGTATTTGGTTGTGTTGTGTTATTTGCTGCTTGCTCTAAATACTATGTCAACCGACTGTATAACGTTACACTTTATAGTGTTGTATGTGATGGTTATTTGTTATGTGGTGGTTGCATGGCTGGCTCTGTGCTGGTTACTGGCTGCTCTGTTGACTGCAGGTCTTTTGCTTGCTGGCTATGTGCTGGTGACTAGTGCTTTGCTAGCTGCATCTGCTTTGCATGGCTGGCTCTGTGCTAGTTGCTGCCTCTGTTGGCTGTGCAGGTGCTTTGACTGGCTGGCTTTATGCTGGTTATAGTGCTTCTATGTGGGCTGCAGAAAGTGTGATGGATATGGCTCAGGATACTGGTTCTGTTATTGTTATCTGAAAGTGTAATGGCTTTGTGCTGGTCGAAGTGTTTGGTGCTTGTGTGAATTGTTATCTGAATTGTGATGGCTATTGTCTGTATGTTGGTATGTGCTGGTTACTGATTTACCAATGCCCGGTGATTACTGCCTAGCTCAAAAATTGGTATGAGGCAAAGAACATGCGTAACGGATCAGGCCGTTGTATATCTCGTAACCAGCAACAGGAAACCATAGCCAGCACAGAACCAGTAATAATGATACAAAACTGGAGATGTTGGAGGCCTAACTTGTTTCCACTATTTTTATAGTGTTGGAGCATAGATGGTTCCATTTGGAATGCGAAGATATCCGATGACTGCGCTTCGAGTATACGCACTTGGAGTGTTCGAGGTTAAATAAAATACTGCATGAGAAAGAGTTGAGCCTAACTTTGTGCATATTGATAGTTCTGGCTGGTGCATGAGTGTATACACGTGCTGGCTGTGATATATCTTGCTGGCGCTCTGATATTTGTATATTTCTGTTGAGCTATGAATATTTTCTGTGCTGGCACTGTTCTGTGTAAGGTTGTGCTTGACTAGCATGTGCTAGCTATTGAGTGTTTGCTGTCTAATGAGGTTGTGCTGACTACTGCTTATGTGCAGGCTATTGGTTCATGTCATCGGCTACTAGTGTGCTAGCTACTGCCCTGTGTGACTAGTACTGCCTCGTGTGCTTCAGTGCAGGCTACAAGTTGTGTGCTATCAGGTTCTATGGTGATTTTTCAGTTTCTGCTGGCTATTTTTTGTGTGCTGGCTGTGAGTATTTCTGCTGGCTTTGCATTTTTTATACCTGCTGGCTGTGATATATCTGCTGGCTCTGAGTAATTTTTTATTTGCTGGCTAGAGTATATCTGATGGCTGTGAGTTTATATGCTGACTTGTGAGTATTTTTTGCTGCTGGCTATAAGTATTTTTTCTGCTGGTTGTGAGTATATCTGATAGCTGCTGGCTGTGAGTATTTTAAATTTGCTGGCTGTGAGTAATTTATCTGATGGCTGTCGCACGGGAGAAAATCACGCGTATTGCTGTTGATAGGTTTGAGGTGAGTGGCATAGAGACCTTTGATGAAGAGATATTATATGCCTGAGCCTGCATACGTGCGAGCTCATTACAAAGGTTTGCGGTGTTCTGCAATTGGTTGTGAGTCTAGTCTCGATAGCTGCTGGCTGTGAGTATCTTCCCTGCTGGCTGTGAGTAATTTATTTCGGTCTATGCCGGCAGCTAGTGTAGGGTATTGGCGCCTGCTGTCCTATGGCTGTGAGTATATATACTAGCTTGAGAGTATTGTATTGCTGCTGGCTGTGAGTATTTTAACTTGCTGGCTGTTAGTATATATATGTTGGCTGTGAGTATGTATACTGGCTCTGAGTATTATTTTGTAGCTGCTTGCTGTGAGTATATATGCGGGCCTAATGAGTATTTAATACTGGCTGTGAGTCTAACTGCTGGCTGTTGAGTATGTATTAACTGGCTTGGTGGATTATTGTTTATAACTGCTGCTTGTGAGTTATAATATACTAGTCGGCTTGTGAGTATTTTCTACCTCGTGGTGCTGCACATTAAAATCCGCCCTCACTTCACCTTACTTTTCTCAAAACGTTCCTCGCACGCCGCGCCCATTCGTTTCTACGCGTCCTACATTATACCATAAAGTCTCACACACAAACAGCATATAGTACATATCAACAGCACGCATATAAATATAACATCACAGCCAGCATATAAAATACTACCACAGTCAGCTTGTTGAGCCATACAGTGTCTTCGGTATTCGTAAGCTGTCCCCGTGTACTCAGTGTTGGAAGCAATACTGGTGCCGACTCACCGTATGGGCGAACATATAAAACCGATGAATGCGCTCTAGCATAGCAACTGAAGGGTTCGATGGTGAATTATAAATCGAGTAAATTAAATAATAAATAATAAAGTCAATTAATACTCATACTTTTACTTGGTAATTGTTTGTTAATTTTGCAGATAAGTTGCTCCAACGGAGTTAACAGGAAGGCATGATTGTACGAAGTGATATTTTTTTTCATGAGCAACAATGGGTATATTTGATAAATAAACATTATGTGATAAGTTATGTTTGTTTAGTTTAATGAGTATATGTATATTTGGCAATAAACGTTTTATACATTTTTCATTCAATATAAAGTATCTTGTTAGCTATAATTTGTGTTCATTGTTAGATATTGTATCGTGTCCATTATGCTTGTATTACATAATAATATAAAGTAAATATTGCATGTATATAATGTTCTTTTAAAAATAGATGTATATATTTTTTAAAGTGAAAACATATTAATTAATATATACTATAGTTAATTATAATATCGTATAACATGATAATATAAATAATATGAATATAAAGAATAAATATAACAATTATATAATAGAGAAATAAAGTATAATATAATATATTAATTTTATATAATGATTAGTATAGGATTCAACTAAAATTAATAGATTATACTATATATATTATAACATATAATTAAATAGTTATAATATAGGGATAATTATAACGGATATAATATTATAATTGTATAATATAATATATTAATTATAACATATAATTATAAAATGGTTATAATATAGTATACTAATAGATAATATAATTTTATAATATATATAGTATAAATAGAATATAATAATACTAATATAAATATTTATATACATTTTTATAGTTATTATATAATTATATTATACATTATAAATATAATCATATTATAGACATCATAGTACATATACTATTACGAGTATAATATTATTTTTATAACCAGTAAATATATTATATATATAATCTTACCATTTATACCTATAATTATAGATATGAATGTATAGTTTAATTATATATGTACATATCATAAATAGCATAACGTCGTATAACATATTAATAACTCTAATGATGATATATAATTATATAAAATAATGGAAAAAATAAATTTAAATATATATATTCTTTATTTTATTACTATATACTCTAAATAAATAAAAGGAAATATATTTAGTATTATATTAATTTATAAATTATAATATAATATAATATATTGTTTATAATATAATTTATCTTATAAATAACATAATTAAAATATAATGTATAATTTAATATAATTATAATATGTATAATATGAAACATTATCACATTGTAATATTTAAAATTTATTATCTTTACAATTCAGTTCACTTCCAACGTCAAGTAAACAATGAAACTGTCTTCCAGCTTCACTTCTAACTCCAAGTAAACAAAGAAACTGTTTTCCAGCTCCCACTTCACAATCCCAAGTAAACAGAGAAACTCAAAACACCACTTCTCACCCACTTCTCAGTTCTCACAGTTCACCCACTTCTCACTTCTCACTTCTCACTTCTCTGGCTTCCGCGCGAAGTAAACAGCCCCTTAGTGGTTGTAGTGATGAGATCTTAGAAAGGAACTTTGTTTAGGAAGAGAATGGTACTCTGGGTTTATTTTTACTATAAAAAATTCAGAGTTGATGTGATATTATTTCTATTTTATAAATTTTATTACTAAATATTTAAAAAATGATCACTTTTCATATGATAATTTTGAAAAATAAAAAATGATCATTTCTAAAGTATTGAAAAGTGAAAAATATGTTTTTCAAATCTTCTTATAAATTTTTTGGTATGTGAGAAATATCACATCAATTCTGAATTCTTTAGGGATCAAAATAAACATAAAGAATAGCTTTTCTCGTTTAGGAATCATCCAACTAATCAATGCTTTTCAGAATTCAATGCAATTGGAGAATACCTTGAGAGATTTGAGATTTTGTTCTCTCTTCAAATATACCATACCTAAAAGGTGCACTCATTGGAGAATAAAACATCCATTTCAAAAGCAAAGGAAAGTTATAAAATGTTTTTAAAAAAAAAATAGTTAAAATAAAAAGAAAAGGTCACTGTTCGACATTTTTGGAATCCATTTATTCAAATATATAAGTTTGGAGAGTGAAAGTGTCTTCTGTTTATTCATCTTCCTATACCTTTGTTCCATTGACTTCAACTAGTTTTCTACACTTGTCTCGCATCTCTGAATTGGAAGAAATTTTGAGTTAGCTAATTGGCATTTGTGTAGCTTTTTTATTGAGAATCTCTTCTCATCTTTTTCTAAGTTGTTTGGCTTGTTGATCTTCAAAAAATATTTTTTTTTTTTGTTTCGAAAAAACAAATATGTTTTTTGACTGTGCATATGCGCAATTTTCTTTAAATAGAATGATCGAAGGTAAGCATTAGATAATGCATGAGTTCTACCGTGAGTAGATAATTCAGATTATCTCGATTACGTACAGAAGCGAATTATTATTGGTCCTCTCTTCCATTTGCATGAATCCAATGAGCTCCAACGATGAGGGATAGCGTGGAAGGTAGCTATTAGAGTTGACCTCACTAGCAGCACGTTTCAAGGCCTAGGTTCACAAATGGATTTTCATGGGTACTACTGACTTTATTGATACACTTTAGTTCCACATGAGCCTTAGGTGGATGGTTGACAATATTGAGCCAAATCTAAAGACTCGCACTAATAAAGAGAAGAAGAAAAAGAAATGCTCTCATAATTTAGGTGGAGAATATAAAACAAGAGCATAAGAAAAAGAGAGAAGATTTTGAGAGAGATAGCTATCTACTTGAAATTTTTGGAAGGCATAGCCTTTGTAACTTGTAACATTTTTTTTTCTATTAACACACTACTTAGGGTCCAAGCCAAACCCCCTATCCACGACATACGGCAGCTTTTTCAAAAAAAAAAAAAAAAAAAAAAAAAAAAAAAGAAAAGAAAAAGAAAAGAAAGAACCCTCACGTGTGCATCCCTGCACGTGTGACGTGATCCGATCATATCGTAGTATTTTGGCCGAACCATGTGAGACATGTCAAGGTACCAACATATGGTAGTTTCAATTAGACAACAGCACCATGTCGCTAAAAAAAAAAAAAAGCTAGGTTGAGATCTATAAACAAAATTTTCTGCACCGAGCCGAAAGAAATTTTGGTAAATTTTGATTCTGTTATGTGCTGAACGTACCGATAGTGCCTTAATACGTTTAATTTTTTTAAATAGAAATTTAGATTCAAAATTAATTTAAAAATTATATATAAGATTTTTTGGAACGTACTATGTAGATTCGTACCGTACCGACAACTATCAGAACAGACAGTTACCATCCGGCATTGGCTATTTCTTCCGATATCTAAAATCATGGTTTTAAATGAAATAAGAAGGAAAATTCATTGGAGTATATGCAAACAAAATGATTTTCAACAATATACGATAAGACTTTCGGCCGTGTAATCTTCATCCTCTCATCCATCTGTCAAGCTCACTATGGAACAATATCAGGAATATTCTTACATTTTCTGCAGTGTGGTGTGGAGAACCCACCCAGTTGCTTTGATCCTTCAAATATTTCACTTTCAAACACTTCTTTCATGGAGACCAAAATACATTTCCTACGATATCAATTTGTATCATCTCTCTCCCTCTTTGATAACTTACAAATTCCAAATTAAGCATTTGAAAAGTCAGAAGGCGTTACATTTCATCGAAATTTAGTAGTAAAATTCTGTACGATTGTTTAACAAATATGTCATAAGTGATTCCAATCGAATAGTCCCAGATATTTTTGTCTGAAAAAGCATTAATATTTTTTTTTTTGTGCGGACGACTTCTAAAATATGCTGATCTATATGTCTCTAACCTTAATACCTAAAAGTTTACGCCAACAAGTTTTTCGTTCCAAATACATATTAAGCTGTTTGTACACGTCAGCTCCTGTTTGGGGTGATTTGTAAATAGTATAAAAGTACAAGCTGATGTGCAACTATCCCACATATCAATGTCAATTTTTCTGTAATTATTCTACTTGTAAATCTTCTAACGCAGAAATGTTTCTTTGCATAGAAACCACACATTATTAAACCACACACGCATGCGGAAGCTTCTAAAATAGAGCATATGGTTTGGAATACTCGAAAATGTGTTTTACTTTGAACCAATATTTGGACTACTGGCACGTAGCAAGTGTCTGCGAAGGAGATGGGTTCTACCACATTGTCCGAACTCAGCTTGTTAACGATTCTGATGTATCAATCTCTCTTATTGATACCCAAGAATCCTTAACAATCTAAGGTCCTGTTTTGAAACCCTTTCCTAAAATCCTGCTCAAATAATATTTTTGTAAAACTTTCGGAAATGCCATATACCTTAAATATGTGCCTTTTAATTATATAAATGCCCAAAATTCAAAATAAAAACCAATCAAAGCAGTTTCAAAATTCTCATTCCATAGAAGTTTTCAGTCGACTCTTCTCAACTATCGGTCGACCGATAATTCTACCCAAGTCATGTACAAGTAATAAGATCGGTTGACCGTTTTCGGTTTCTATCGACCGATACTGCAGTTTTCTGCAAAAATAAACTTGAGTCCTCTAAGAACTTGATGATTTGGGGTTAATGAAGTTTTAGGAATCAGACAATGATGGAAGAAAAATAATCACAAAACACCATATTTACGTGGTTCGACGAAGATTCCTACGTCCATGGAAAGGGAAAACGGTCTTTTTCTATTAGGGTTAGGGGGAGATAACCGAGTACACAGTTCTCTTGTTTAGGGCTAGATTGTAGGTATTTATACATTAACGAATCCGTCGCCCTAAACCCTAGAATGCATTCCTCTTAGTTAGGTAACCGACTCCTCTTTATATGGTATACTGAGTTTCGCGTTCGGTTGCCATAAACGTTCGAATGATGCCGGTGTTCGAACAATTTGCGACTCCATCATAAGCCTCCCAGTTTGGAAGACCTTTGTTAAGGTTTTTCAAACTGTCAATTAGCCGGTAGTGTTCTCCCACTTCGGTTTACACCTCTACCGTTAAATTGCTTTGGGCAGTTTTGAAGAGTATTTAGTGTTCTCCCCCGTAAGTATCAAGTCGTTCTCCCCAAGCTAGTTCTGATCATTGTTAGTGTAGTTCTAGACCGTTCTCTCCTTTCTTGTCTTTTCTTCTATTTTTCTACACGGACCGTCAATCCGCTCCTTCTCTTTTAATTTCCTACAGCGTTCTCCCCCTACAGACTTCATCCTCAGTGGATACTCAGTGTGTTTGCTGTTATACCGCTGATATGCAGATATTCGTGTAATCACAGAAGATATTCCCGAAAATTAGTTACGATTTTTATTATCACTGTCATTAATGCTGTTACAGTCCCCCCTTACGGTTACTTTTTTTATATTCACTATTCATCTTCTTCATTCGTCCTCTCGAATTCCTTTCCCGTGCTTCTTGCTTCTTCGGTTTTCCTCTTCCCTTAAGCTTGCTTCAATGGCGTCCTCTTCTCGTGCTGGTCGCGGAAGTGTTTACCACACGCAGCGTACCATTACTGAGAAAGAGATATTGAATTTCGCTGTTCTAATCATGTCTCCGTTGAGTATCTTGTTCGGCGACCAAGTTCCTCCGAACGGGCTTACCAGTCCAGGGCTAGGGAGTTCTGTCTTTATGCAGGCTGTCTGCTTCATGGCATCGGGCTTCCATTCTTTTCTTCCTTCACCTTGCTGCTTGGAGGGCCATTATCGGGTTCCTCGCTTTCTGCCAGTGGGTTGGCACTGAGCCCACCGTTGAATTCTTCCATTATCTTTTTGATATTCATTCTGTGCATGTCGGCATTCCGCAATTTTATTTCATTGTTTGCCACTCCGGTCGCACTATTATCTTCGAGTACCCTACCAAGCACAAAAACGGGAGAGAGAAATTCTTTTATCTTACCCCTGTTTCAGTTGACAGCTGGGAGAACGTTCCCATACAATGGGGTGAGCCCCCAGTTGATATGTTATCTCCTCCTGCGGGGGTGAATGACCAATGGGACGAGATTATCAACGACTTCCGTGACACTTCGCCCCTCTGCCAGATTGACGTCTCCAAACTGAACTAACGCTCGCTGCGCCTTATTGATCTGCTTCCTCGGGTTGATCCCAACAAGCGAGAGTCGAAGGCCGATGCTCAGTTCACTACTCCTATTGTTTTCTTGTCTTTAAAATATGAAGTCGGCTTCCAAGTCCGACCTTGTGGAAGACGAGTCTCCCATCGAGTTATCTCCGCCTCAGGTTCCAAAGGAAGGAAGTCCCTCCGAGGCTCTCACTTTACCTACTCCTCCTGAATCTTTAGAGGTTTCGGCTGCTGCTGTTGCCACTGCTACTACCTTAGAACAGGCTCCTTCTCCTCCTCTTGAGGTAAGTTGCATTGAAATCCTCTTTCTGGGTTACTTCGACATATATATATATACTGAATGCTTGTAATACTTGTTACCTCTGTGTTGCAGCCTGCAATCCGCCAAATATGAAAGAGGAAAGCCAGCACTCATCGCTCGCCGTGGCATCGTCGGACGCATTCTTCCTTTCGGAAGCCTCCCGTTTCTTCCTTTGCTATTTCATCGGAGCCTTGAGGCTCCATCGAGATCCGTTCTTCTTACTCTTCACCTGATCGAGAGGGTTCAGGTGAGCCCTAGGGGGATCTGCTAGCAGACCTCCCCCAACTTCTTGCTGATATCATTTCTTCTTCTTCTTCTCCCGGTGTTACTGTCGATTTCTTTGCTCTGTCTTCCTCCCCCGCTACCGTAGGTTCTCCGGTCGCTTCTCCCCTTCTACTGACCACAGTTAGCGATTCCAAGGGGGTTTCCGTTTCTCCCTCTTTTTCCTCTTCTCCGTCTGGTTCCACCCGGGCCAGTCTTCGTGCTTCCCTTCTGAGGGATTTGAGCTTAGCTCCGTTGTCTTTTATTTTTTCATCTTCGGCTTCAGCATCTTCTCTTTCTGCTTCCTTGGTTTCTTCCTCCCCTTCTATTTTTGGTTCTGCTGCTTTGGAGGAGTCAGCGCCCACCTCCGGCCGAACGCCCCCGGTCGAGCTGCCCTCTCCTGCCGACGCTGATGAGGAGGTCGACGCCGCTGTCTGCAGCAGCATGTCGCGTATCGAAGCGTAAGCGCTCGCTGCTTTGGCGTCCGGCACCGATTGTCGGATCATCCAAGGCTTGCTCGGCACTGCTGAAGCGGTTAGTGGTCTCCCCCTTTATTTCTTGTGCTAGGATGATTGTTTTGTTTTGTTTCTGTTGGGGTAACATTCCATCGTTCTTCAGTCTGTACGCTAGCTCCGAGAGTCGCAGGCGGTGCTGGCTCAAAATTGCCTTCAACTACAAGCTGTAGAAACGGAATTGGCGAACGCTCTGAAGGAGAATGCTGTCATACGAGGGCAGTTAGCTTCTAAGGATGAGCGTCCCCAATCTTTAGAAGCATCTGTTTCTGGTTTGGAGGAAGGGAAGGCCGTTGCAGGCGCGGAGATCAACCGCCTCCAGGTGACCTTGCACTCTCTTCCTCTGCTCATAAAGCTGCTAAAGCGGCAGCGGAAGCATATGCCCAGAAGCTCGCTGTTCAGTTGAAGACGGTGACTGTTGAGTGTGATGATCTTCAAGTAGAAATTCGAACCGAGCATTCGACCGCGGCCAATCGTCAAGCTGACTGGTAGTTGGCAAGGGAGCAATCAGAGTAAGAAGCAGTCTCCCTGTACCTGAATGCAGCACGTCGCGTTTAGGCAGACCAGTTGCTCCGCCAATTCCCTACTGTTAACCCTGAAGATGTCTTGGTGATGTCCGCGGTGATCGAGTTCGTTGAGTCTGGACGATCATCCGTTAGCAGTCTTCCTCCTCCTCCTCCAGTAGTTTAATTGACACTTTGTTAATTCAGCCTAGAGGCATTTATTCTAATGATCTGAATATTGTAATATTACTATTCGGCCCATCGGCGAATACTTATTGTGATTCTTTGTTCTTCTTTGTTGGAATTCCCCTCCCTGGTGTGCAGGGTAGTGGTTTGATGTTGTGCCTTCTTCCACCATCATCCCTAGTTATCAACACCTGTTGATGTTTATCGTTCTCTATATCTACTATTGGTAGAATTTTTTCAGATTGCTCGCATGCCACGTATTGAGAACGGTGGTCCCATCCATGCATTTGATTCTATACGACCCTTGGCCTTTCGCCTTCGCCACTTGGAAGGGTCCCTCCCATTTGGGGTCTAATTTCTTATTCCCTAGGCTTGGACGCCCAGGATTCTACGCAACACTAGGACGCCTTGTTTGAATTACCGGAGTTTTACTCGCTTGTTGTGGTATTTAGCGGTTTGGTGTTGTTACGCTTCCGCTCGTATAGCTACTTCCTCCCTTTTCTCGTCTATAAGGTCGAGCTCGACTCTGAGTTGTTCGTCGTTGGATTTAGTGTTCTCTCATGTTCGGAGAGTTGGCTCGCTTATTTCAACTGGGAGGAGAGCTTCTGTCCCATACACCATATTGAAATGAGTTTTTCCTGTGACTTTTCTATGGGTGGTTCTGTAGGCCCACAGCACTGTTTGGAGTAGATCAGGCCAGCTTCCCCTTTTTTCCTCTAGGATGGATCGTAACCTTGATATAATGGTGTTCTCCACCAGCCCGTTTGTTTGGGAGTTGTATAGCGATGAGAATCAGTGTTCTATTTTATATCTTTCGTATTGCTCAGCGAAGATTGCGCTTTTAAATTGAGTGTCGTTGTCTATAATCAGTACTCGAGGGAGTCCATACCTGCAAATGACATTTTTCCAAAAGAATTTTCAACAATTATTACCTGTTATCGCCGTGACCGGTTCCGCTTCTATCCACTTGGAGAAATATTCGATGGCGACTATGATAATTTGCGGCCTTGAGTTGCTACCGGTAGAGGTCCCACTATATCCATCCATTGGACGAATGACCAAGGGCCGCTGATGGATATTAGATCCGTAGGAGGTAAGTGAATGATGTTAGCGTGTCTCTAACATGCTTCACATCTCTGCGTCAACTCCTCGCTATCTTGTTTTATCGTGGGCCAATAATATCCTTGGCGTACCACTTTTGCTGAGAGCGTTCGGCCGCTTATGTGCATTCCACAATCTCCGCTATGTATCTCTTGCAATGCGTTTTTTCCTTGCTGAGGTGTTATGCACTTCAATAGGGGCCGGGCGAATGCTCGCTTATATAGTTGACCTTGGATAATTATGAACCGCATGGCTCATTTGCGAACCTTCTCCGCCTCTCGCTTGTCCTCTGGCAGGACTCCATTATTCAAGAACAGAGTTATAGGGGTCATCCAGGTTTGTGGTGTCTCGTCTATGCACATAATACCAGCTCTACCTTCTGGGTTAGATTGTTCAGTATCCAAACAAGAGCATTCTAGTTCCTCAAAAAATATCCACTGTGAGGTGAATTCCCACCACGATGTGGCTAATTTAGATAGTGCGTCTGGTAATGTATTTTGTGATATGGGAATACGCTTTATGGAAAAGATATCGAACCTTTTAATGCTTACCCGAGCCATGTCCAGGTATTTTGCTAGACTAGGATCTTTTGCTTCGTAGATGCTGGCTACTTGATTCACTACTAGCTCGAAATCTGTTCTTGCTTCCAAGGTCTTGACGCGCAGTGCCTCTGCTAGTTTGATTCCCGTAATTAATGCTTCACATTCAGCTGTATTGTTTGTCGCAAGAAATTTGAATCGTAGGGCATAATCTAGGCGGACTCCTCCTGGCTAGCTAAAATCAAACCCGCTCCACTCGTTGTGTCTGTGGAGGATCCATCGGTATATAAATACCACGTAGTTGGTCCTAGCGTTCTCCCAGAGGTATTCGCTTGTTGATTCATCTCTTGTTCCCCTGCCTGTGAAGGGTCGGGGATAGGCATAATGGTTTCCACTAGAAAATCAGCCAGCACTTGTGCTTTGATGGCTGGTCTGGGTAGATATTGAATATCGTACTCGGATAACTCTACTGTCCATTTAACCAGTCTGCCAGAAGCCTCTAATCTTGACAATATATGATTTAGCGAGTGGTTGGATAATACCTGAATGGTGTAGCCTTGGAAGTACGGTCGGAGTCTTGAGAGAAGAAAATTAGGGCTAATGCTAATTTCTCGCATTCTGAATATCGCGTTTCTGCGTCTCGTAGGATCTTGCTGACATAATACACTGGTAGTTCCACCCCATCTGACCGCCTAACTAGGACTGAACTCACCACTGTTGGTGAGACCGCTAGATATAGGTATAGATTCTTTCCTGTTTCAGGACTGGAGAGTACTGGAGATGTTGTGAAGAATTTTTTTATGTTGTCAAAAGCGTTTTGACATTCTTCATTTCAAACAAATATTTTGTTAGTTGTTCTAGGCCACTCGATGGTTACTGCTTTCTTCTTGAAGGTAGAGAAGAATGGTTTGAATCGATCTCCCAGTTTGGATATGAATCGTCCCAATGTTATTATTCTCTATGCCAACCACTATGCTTCTTGGATATTGGTTGGAGGAGGCATATTCAGTATGTCAGCGACCTTCTCCGAGTTAGCTTCGATCCTTCTGTTGGAGACCATAAAGCCTGAAAATTTGCCCCAGGAAACTCCGAACGAGCATTTCTCCGGGTTCAAACGTAAACCTGATTTTATCATGAGGTCGAACGCTCGTTGTAGATCCTGGAGATGATTTTTTTTTCTTCCGACTTTTAACTAGTAGGTCGTCCACAAATGCCTCCATTGTTTCTTCCAATTCGCTTCTGAAAATGATATCCATTGCTCGCTAGAATGTAGCTTGAACGTTTTTCAGGCCAAAAGGCATGACCTTATAACAATAAGTGCCTTCCTTAGTGATAAAGGCAGTATTCGGTGCATCTTTCTCATTCATTTTAATCTGGTTGTAGCCGCTATATGCATCTAAGAAAGATAATCGCTCGTATCCGCACGTAGCATCCACCAGATAATCAATGCGCGGTAAACGATAGTTTATTTTAGTCGGTAAAGTCTACACACATACGCTATTTACCTTTTGACTTTTTAACCATAACTGCATTTGCTAACCAGGAAGTAAATTAGGCTTCGTCAATGAATCTTGCGTCGAGCAGTTTCTGCACTTCTGCCCTTGCCGTTGTCTTCTTCTCCTCTGAATAGCTCCGAAGTGGTTGCTTGACAGGCCGAACACTGGACGAGAGATACAATTGGTGGGTGGCGATCTTTGAGTCCACACCAAACCATGTCCGAAGGCTTCCAGGCGAACACTTTGGCATTCTTTTGCAAGCATTGCAGTAGCTTTTTTCGCTCTTCTTCTTGCAGCATGGATCCTATTTGGACAATCCGTCGAGGTTCTATCTCACTTAGAGACAGCCCGTTCCTAACATTTTCTTCCAGCTCTGGTCATGACGCTCCACGTCTCGTTCGCTATCTGGGATCACGGTCATCGATCTCCATCAATGTGACTCTCCGCTCATGGATTTCATAATAGGTTTGTTCTTCATTCCTGAAACGAAACATCTTCTCCCTGCTTGTTGGTTGCCCTTGACCTCACCAATCCTATTGTGTGTTGGGAACTTCATCTTCTAGTGATATATGGATACCACCACCTTTAGGTTGTGAATCGCTGGTCGGCCCAAGATCACGTTGTAGGACGAATTGGTTTCTACTACCACAAATAATATTGGGATAGTATGTTGTCTTGAAAATTCTCTAACGGTGACCCAGAGCAGCAAGACTCCTTTCGGAGTCAATGATTCACCGGAGAAGCCTATCAATGGCGTGTTGCAGGCTTCTATGAAATCAGTTGTCAGGCCCATGGCCAAAAATAATTCCCAGAATAAGACATCAACCGCACTCCCACCATCTACTAACACTCGTTCCACTTGAGCATCGACCATAATTATCGAAATAAGAAGTGCGTCATAATGGGACAAAGAAACACCTACTAAGTTCTCGGGGCCGAAGGAGATTCTGGATTCTGCGAGGTCCTCTATACTTTTCTTTTTCATTCGGATTTGGCAAATTTCTTTGCTAAACGCTTTCTTTTTCCTCCTACTCATATTTGAATAGGAGGGTCCGACAAGGATGCAATGAACTCTCCGTATTGCCATCAATGGTTGGGGTGAACGCTCCTTTGCCGCCTGTCTGGTCTCCTCTCGATCTGGAGAACGTTGCCTCCTGACTTCTTCGACTCGCTTGGGCGGTCTCCTCGGGCTTCTCGATCGCTGTCTTTTCGGACTGCGCGTTCTCCGTCTCTGGGGGCTTCGTATTCTTCCCCTTGAGTAACGTGGACTTGACGACGCTCGCCATCTCCAAACAGTCTCCTTCACTGTACCTTCCGCCGTTATGAGATGTTGCTGCAGTTGTCTGCATTCCAGCATAGAATGAGTATTGGAATTGTGGATTTTACAGAACACTTGGGCGTCTCCTTGCGATTTTGCTCCTGGTTTCATCTTGGCTCCTTGACTAAGAGCTTACTTCTGGGGGGGGGGGGTTGCTTAAGGCGATTTGAAGGTAAATCGTGGGGTGTTGCCGCTCTTGTCTTCTTTCTTGGTATTTGCTTCCCTTGTTTCAGCAGTCTTCTCCGTCTCCTTCTTCTTGTCCTTATTCGTAGCGGATAAGGCGCGATCCAACTTGATCCTAGTATTGATCCGGGTATACATATCTTGCAAATCTGTGGGAGGATTCTCGAAGATCCATTCCCGCAATTTTAGATGCCGGATGCCGGGCCGCCATGATGACCGCCGTGTCGACTCTACGAACTTTCCCTCTTACTTCTTTGAATCGCTTGAAATAGTCTCCAAGCTTTCATTGTCTTCTTGGATCACTGACTGCAAAATTCGGCTATCTTGATATATCATCGTATTAGAGTAAAAATTGGCGATTAATGTCTTCTCCAACTGAGAAAAATTGTCCACCGAAGCTTGTGGAAGGTTCTTCCACCATGATTTGGCTGACTCGATCAAGGTGTTGTCGAACGCTAGACAGCATAGTTCGTCTGAAGCCCACTTGAATCGCATCACCGCTCGGTATTTTTCTAGATGGGATCCAGGATCTCTAGTGCCATCAAAACCATTGCGTTTTGGCAATTCAAAGTCGGATGGGATCAAAGTCTCCAAGACCCTCTTGGTTAGGGGTGAACGCTCGTCTCCAGTATAAACAAGAGGTCGAACGGTGACCGTTCGACCACTTCGATTTGTCGGCATGTTTGTTTGTGTTTCTTCCGCCGGGAATCCACCGATCACCACTGGGACTTCTTATCTTCTGGCCTGACTACGCACAGGGGATCTTCTTGATTCTTGCGGCGCTTCGGCCTCTTACTCTCCGCGTTCCGTGTTCTGCTCCGGGAGAGGCGAGCCTCTACGAGCTCCCAGCCTATCCCATATATTGTGGCGGTTGCCGCTGTCCACCTGTTGGTCCGATCGAGATGTCACCGGATTAGTGGATGCTGCGGTGAGCATCGCCCGGATCTCACTTGGAAATGATCAAGATCATCCCGGATTAGAGGCACCCGGGCCGGTTGCGCGATCGTTGGTCCGTTCGAACTTACTTGTTGCTCCTGGAGATATTCAGTGCGGTTGCGGTTGCGTCCACGAGTTGCTCTGACTAAGTTCTTGGGTTCCGCCTCACCATCGCTTCTCGAAATGCCGCTTCTAACCGAGCCGTTTTGTGTTGCACGTCTCCGGTTGGCCGTCACTTCAATGTCTTCTTTTCCATAGACGGCGCCAAATGATGGTTCGGGGTTAATGAAGTTTTAGGAATCAGATAATGATGGACGGAAAACAATCACAAAACACCAGATTTATATGATTCGCGAAGATGCCTACGTCTACGGGAAGAAAAAATGCTCTTTTTCGATTAGGGTTGGGGGAGATAGCCGAGTACAAAGTTCTCCTGTTTAGGGCTAGATTTTAGGTATTTATACATTAACGGATCCGCCGCCCTAAACCCTAGAATGCCTTTCTCTTAATTAGGTAGCCGACTCCTCTTTATATGGTATACTGAGTCTTCGTGTTCGGTTTCTATAAACATTCGGGTGACGCCGGTGTTCAAACCATTTGCGACTCCATCAGAACTCAACAACCCCAATCCATAGCTATCTACCCAATAGGTATTGCAACCATGCATATACCATAATTAGGGTAGATACACATGCACAAACTTACAAAATTCATTTTGATCCACAATCTCTCAAATTATGCATATGATGGAGTTGCGGATTAACCAATGGCGAGGCATCATCCGTCCGTCTATGGCGAATTAACACGGTGACCCGGCACTCCTTATTGAGGAATCAGCTATCTAATTAGAAGGAGAGCATTTAGGGTTTAGGACGGCGGATTCATATATATATATATATATATATATTTATATATATATATATATATATATATATATATTGAGAATCTAGCCCTTAAACGGCAGATCTTGTACTCGGCTTATCTCCCCTCAAGCATAGCAACAAAGAGCGTTCTCCCTTACCGTGGACGTAGGCATTTTCGCTGAACTATGTAAATTATGTGTTTTGTGATTGCTTTCTGTTCATCGTAGGTAAATTTCTAAATCCAACAAACCCTGAACCATCAGCATAGAAGTACGTTTTCATCGAAAATCTGGAAAAGTTCAACTTAACAACTTATATTTTCATGAAACAAGGTTATACAATATCAAAACCTTTTAAAACAACCTTACATAATTTTAAAACATGAGTTAACACTTCCTTTACACTTTTTAAACTTGTTTAGATGAAATCTCCCATATCTACAAGGCTTAAGCTATACCAAGTCTCCAAAATACCTCTAGCATGAAAAATCTATCCTCCTCACTGGCTAGACGATCAAGCACCCTTAGCCAGTGCTTTATCAT
>MJHO01000656.1:0-16399 GCA_002076135.1 Xerophyta viscosa | reverse complement strand
CTTGGAAATGATCAAGATCATCCCGGATTAGAGGCACCCGGGCCGGTTGCGCGATCGTTGGTCCGTTCGAACTTGCTTGTTGCTCCTGGAGATATTCAGTGCGGTTGCGGTTGCGTCCACGAGTTGCTCTGACTAAGTTCTTGGGTTCCGCCTCACCATCGCTTCTCGAAATGCCGCTTCTAACCGAGCCGTTTTGTGTTGCACGTCTCCGGTTGGCCGTCACTTCAATGTCTTCTTTTCCATAGACGGCGCCAAATGATGGTTCGGGGTTAATGAAGTTTTAGGAATCAGATAATGATGGACGGAAAACAATCACAAAACACCAGATTTATATGATTCGCGAAGATGCCTACGTCTACGGGAAGAAAAAATGCTCTTTTTCGATTAGGGTTGGGGGAGATAGCCGAGTACAAAGTTCTCCTGTTTAGGGCTAGATTTTAGGTATTTATACATTAACGGATCCGCCGCCCTAAACCCTAGAATGCCTTTCTCTTAATTAGGTAGCCGACTCCTCTTTATATGGTATACTGAGTCTTCGTGTTCGGTTTCTATAAACATTCGGGTGACGCCGGTGTTCAAACCATTTGCGACTCCATCAGAACATTACATTACACGTCCTATATCTTATGCTTTTATCGTAACCCATTATGGTAATTTGTTTTTTATTTCATCGTTACGCTATTTTGCATTTTATACCGTTTTTTTTATAATTACTGGTAGTGATAACATGGCAGCAACTTAAATATATTCATTTCTGATAAACTATCTAAATGTATAACTGTTATGATAATTACTAGCGCCGAGTAGAGTGGTGAGATATGACTCTGTCATTACCAACCTGGCCGCACGCCGTGACAGCCTACCATTTCAGATACCGGGCCGTCTACTTGAGCGTTAAATTAAACGACCGGATAGACCAGCGGCACTCCTTATTGAGGAAATCAGCTAATCTAAATTAGAAGGGAGAGCATATTAGGGTTATAGGACGGCGGATTCATAAATGTATATATATATTTCATTTATATACTAATATATATATTGACTATAATATATATATATATAATATATATATATTGAGAATCTAGCCCTTAAACGGCAGATCTTGTACTCGGCTTATCTCCCCTCAAGCATAGCAACAAACAGCGTTCTCCCTTACCGTGGACGTAGGCATTTTCGCTGAACTATGTAAATTATGTGTTTTGTGATTGCTTTCTGTTCATCGTAGGTAAATTTCTAAATCCAACAAACCCTGAACCATCAGCATAGAAGTACGTTTTCATCGAAAATCTGGAAAAGTTCAACTTAACAACTTATATTTTCATGAAACAAGGTTATACAATATCAAAACCTTTTAAAACAACCTTACATAATTTTAAAACATGAGTTAACACTTCCTTTACACTTTTTAAACTTGTTTAGATGAAATCTCCCATATCTACAAGGCTTAAGCTATACCAAGTCTCCAAAATACCTCTAGCATGAAAAATCTATCCTCCTCACTGGCTAGACGATCAAGCACCCTTAGCCAGTGCTTTATCATATAACCCGGAATCTGAAAAGAGGGAAACGAAATAGCATGAGTTATCACAGACTCGATGAGTGGCTCGAATGCACCTTCCCAATAATGCATAACGTGCATCACAAAGATATGAGCATAACATGCTCGTACAATGATCCAGGAGGATCTCATGTCAAGTTCATCTTCGTGGTGATAGCTTCATTCGCGCACAATGAGCACGTCAAAAGTCCTCGCTAACCGAGGCATTCCAAGTTTAGCCTGCCCAAGGGCTCCTAGCACCCTTGCCAGGTCAAGTTTAGTTCGCGCCATAACAGCGTATAAGTTCCAGTTCAAGCCGTCCAAGGCTTACTTGAGCCCGTCCGAGTGCGTTTGTTTCAACTGCACCCGAAGACGAAGTCATTTGGCCAACTTCTGGGCCAGCAACAAGAAGCCTCGCACTCAACCTGCTTAAAGCTCCTGCAACAACAACCCAACCCAAGGCTTCTAGAACCCTTGCAGGGTCAAGTTTATTTCGCGCCATCGCAGCGCAAGTTTTCGCGCCATATAGCGCAAGTCAAGTCCTTGGCTACCCGAGGCATTTCATACCCATGATCATGTCATTTTCAGTAGCGCCACTGCAACGCAATTTTAGCTCGCTCAAGAGCATAAAAAACAGCTCCATCCAAAGGCCTTTGTTAGTCGAGCCATCGCTTCTCAACCTCAAGAAGGCAAGCCTAAGACCTTCTTTAAGGATGTGCTACCTCAACATGACGGTACAAAGCCATTTGTCACGTCAGCACGTGAAAGAAATCAAGGGGACGCAAAGACGCCCGCACGGGAGAACGTTCTTCAGGAGAACACTCTCCGAGAAGGGAGAACACTCGTCTCAGATGAACGCTCGGCACGCATTGGGCGCCCAGCCAGACCACCTTGGTGCACGAGCAAGAAATTTGATAAATCTGTAATTAAGTTTGTTTAGCCTACTTTATTACAAATGTCCCACTAAGGTGTCCAAGTGTCTCCCTAAAGTGTCCAAGTGTCCCCCTAAGGTGTCAAAAGCCTCTAGAAGGTTTTGACAAGTGTTTAGACATGTGTCAAGTCATGAGGCAAAGATTATCTCTTAGCTACTTAGTCATTAGTTTAGTTACTAGGATTATGTCTTTCTCTTGTGTTTTTGTAAATCCTTTTTACAGGTTGCTTTTATCATTGTAAGAGCTCGAAAGAGGAGCTGTGAGAGAAGAAATAAAAGCTTATCTTTCCACATATAATTACCTCTTCCCCATCCTCTCAAAATCAATCCACTCATCTAGTTTATTTTTGGCCGAATCTAGAAGACTAGAGGAGGAGGCCAACGTCAAGCCAAGTCAATCATAGCTTAGGCTCAGTCCCAAAGTATCATGCAAGCCAAATTAGAGCTCATCATCCATATGAGCATCCACCTCTCTCCTCTAAGTTTCTGCTCATGCCGAGCACTATGTTTTTTGATCATCCCAAGCACAAAGTTCTTTGTCTAGCTTATATTCGGGTGAACGCTCAGAAGAACACTCGGGTGAATGCTCGGGAGAACGCTCGGGAGAACGCTTTGGTGAACGCTCGGGTGAATGCTCAATATCATGCTCTCGCAGAGCACCAAGTCAAGCAACGCTATGCTTGGAGAACGCCTTTCTTCTACCCATCCAAACATCCGAGGAAAAGTGTTCTCGGCTACGAGTATAGGATCGTTGTTCGAGAATACTTCTTCCTGGATCATACAAGCATAGACAGTACAAGGCGACAAAGTTTACTAATCATAATTCATCCATACGTAACTAACTATTTTTCCAAGTATCCAGAAGATTGTTCACCCATCCTAAGTTAATTATGTCATTGACTTATCTTAGATTATGTCAGGGTTTAAATCACTAATCAAACCAGTTAGTCTTCTTATGTTTAATTTAGTTACAGGAATGACTAAGCTACGGTAACCCTATCTAGTACGAAGGTCTTATATACGGCCACAGTGTACATCCGGACACTAAACTTATAGTAGGGGCTATCCCACAGCGTTTTGCTGGAGCTACTCGACATCGTCACATCTCCAGATGCTAGTGAAAGCCGAGCTTCACACTCCGTAGCAGCCATCCTGGCCAAGGGTGACATTAACTATGCCCACTAACCTCAATGCAGATATTATATCTTAAGATTAAGCACTCGTGTTGTAATTTTGGGATCCACAGTCTACTGTATATGACGTAAACTCGGAAGCTCTCCTAAGCCACATGATAGTATGATCAGGCAGGAGCAACTATAGCACGTTCGGTAATCCGACGGTGAAGTGGATGTCAGGACGTGGTGTGTCAAAGTGGCTGTGCGTTGGACATCGGGATGAACGTCGAGAGTAGGCTAAGACTTACAGCTAAAACTGCGCCAAATCTTAAATCCACTCTACTATGAGTGTAATTGGAGTTCTACACATCGAATACTTTTCCGAGTGGTATGCGGGCTGCGTTCGCGTGTACAGGGCGCAGTAGAATTTTATTCGTTTATTAGGCAATATATTTGTACTGCGCCAAGATCGGATGTATTATTCGGTCACTAATCTGGTTCTACTAAAGTGTTACTCCACTAGTGAGTGAAATACGGATCGATGTTTTACCCGTACTTATTATCCACAAGTAGACAATAGGATTTCGATTTGCGCAACTAGAATGGCACATTAGGTCGGAGAACACGACAAATTCTCGTCCCATGTAGATCACAGTGATAAAAAATGTACTTGACTAAGATAGAACAACACATAACAAGCATGTTATGCAACCATTCACATTTCACCAATGGTGTTTTATCTGAGCGAGCATGCTCAACACATCAATTAGGGGAAAATGCATAACTGCTTTACATTCTATGGCTTTCACTAGTGTTTTAGGCATACCTACCGTATAGTGATGTGACTAATAATCCCAGTATGTTAAATTGCCTGAACAGCTGATTGTTATACCTCACTACCATATACCATAATCCACATAGAAATCATATATATACTCGTAAAGCATAAAACAACACAATTTCAAGGCAATGGTACACCATTCACCTCTAGGACAAAACTCTAGATTCACCTACATGCTAATATGCTCCACCGAAGTTGGTGAAATTGGTATCCACGCGTAGTCCTCGACTCTAGGATCTCAAATCTGTGATCAAACACTCCTCCAAGGCTCACCGGCACACTAGATAATCAAAGGAAATCAAAGTGGGGTTAGAGGTTTAGGTCTAGCTCAAGGAAAAAGAGAAATGAGCTTGCTCGCACGCGCCCAAACCAACTTATACCCACTCACGTCTGCACTTTCGGCCGACCGATAATTGGTTTCGATCTACCGAAACCTCTTTGCTGACTACGAATCGAACTAAAACCACTACGTGAACTATTGTCTCACGTACAACCGTGTACCCACGTGTCTAGAAATCCCTATACTAGGATATCTATCGAACACGTGTCCTGGTACACAAACAATACTATACACGAATACATTAACATAAAACATATAATATAATACCAAAACCACGGACCTCACATCCCTCCCTACTTAAGGGATTCGATCCTTCGAATTAAACAATTCCGAGTGACAAGCGTGCATATCTGCCTCTGGCTCCCACGTAGCCTACCCGAACTACTGACTACACTAAAGGACCTTGACTAATGGTATGCGGTCTTATTCCGCAAGATCTTCTCTTTCCGGTCAAGAATCTGCACTAGTCGCATCTCAAAAGTCAAATCATCATGTATCGAAAATGACTCCTCAGTAATAAATCCAGACGGATCTCTGAGGCACTTCCGAAGCGTCGACACGTGGAACACATTATGTACATCGAAAAATGACAACGGCAAAGCCACTCTGTAGGTTGAACTCCCAATCCGCTAGTTAATCTCAAACGGGCCAATATGCCTCGGGCTCAGCTTGCCCTTCATCCCGAACATTTGAACTCCTTTCAATAGCTACACTTTCGGGAATACAAAGCCTCCAACCTAGAACTCCAGCTCTCATCGGTACTTATCTGCATATGACTTCTGGCAAGACTTCGTCGTCGCAAGCCTCTGACGAATCATTGTTATCTTCTGGTCAGCCTCCTCAACATCTATACTCACAGTCTCAGTACCCATAGCCTGATCCCATAACAAAGGTGTGTGACACCGTCTACCACACAAGACCTCGTACAACGCCATCCCGATACTACCGCGGTAATAGCTGTTCTAGGCAAATGCAATCAGAGATAAGTGATTCTCCCAACAACCGCCGAAATCTAAAACACATGCTTAAAGCATAACGTCCATAGTCTGAATCGTCCGCTTTGACTGACCGTTTGTTCGTGGGTGGTATGTCGTACTGAATCTCAACCCGGCACCTATCTGCTCTTGAAAGCTCGCCAAAATCTGAAAGTGAAGTGAGGATCTCTATCTGACACAATACTTAATGGTACTCCATGCAGCCTGACGATCTATGCAATAAAAACTAGAGCCAAAAACTCGGGAGTACAAGTACACCGAACCGGAATAAAATGTATGGTCTTCGTCAACCGAACTACAACGACCCATATCACATCAAATCCGAGCCTCGAACTCGGCAAATCCTACACAAAAATTTATGGTCACATCCTCCCACTTTCGCAAAGGAATCTCCAAAGGTTGTAGATATCCTCCAGGTCTTAGGTGCTCTGCCTTAACCCACTGACACACTGAACATCGGGACATGAATTCATGCACATCCTTCTTAATTCCTGGCCACCAATACTAGGATTTCAAATTCTTACGCATCTTCATATCCCCGCCCCGTAAGGGGTAGGATCCCGGCTCGGCAGGCCAGCCCGCATATTTATTAGTTAAAGAAAAAAAAACTAACTATGATACAATATTAATGTAAACAATGGTTTTATTTATATGTTAACGCAATTATTGCAACCAAAATTTGAGAAAAAAATATTTCAATTTTCTGCTTTTTCTGCAAGTTCATCGTCGTCTACTGTCTCTCATATGACGGTGTTTTTATCGCAAAGCATGCAAGAACTTGCGCTAAAACATGATTCCAATGCAACGGTTGATGCTGGTGGGTTAGTATATCATGCACTATAGCCTGCAATAGTGGCAGATGGCTAAAGTTCTTCCACCATTCAAGCATATCCAATTTCTTTGTTTCGTCTTCATTCATAAATCCAGCCAAGTCATATTCTAAATAATTCCGAAGAGGTAGAGTAGATATTATTCCTGTCCATTTTGCAACTGTGCCGCATAGGTAGAGATGTCAAAAAAGCCCGCAACCAGGCCCGCGCTGATCACCGTGCGGCCACGGGCCGGCCTGCGCTTGGCGCTGCGCGGTAGGCCAATCCCACGGAAACGGCCCGCGGCCGACCTGGAGGCTGGCCTGAGCGGCAGTTGAGCAACGGCTTTAAAACCGTTGCTTTTGCAACGGCTAAGAACCGTTGCTTTTTTCGTTTTAACCATTTAAAAAATCTAATGCACTCAAACGTTGCCACTCATGCGGCTGTGGCAACTTTGACTCTTGCGGCTGCAGCTCCTGCGGTTGTGGCTCCGACTCCTCTTGGAATTGGGATCTTCTGACTAAGATGAACATGATAAACGGTACAAGATCCCTCATAAAATAAAGTAGAGGTAGCTTGCTCATATCCTCCATAATGTGAATTAGAATGACCACCCTACTTATATCCACCATATTGGGATGTAGATGGACCACGTGCATAACTACTAAGCTGGAAAGTAGACGTATCATGCTCGTATATATCGTATGCAGCATGACCGAATCCAATGTATGCTGTAAGATGCCAATTTAATTAGCTCCTATTGTGGAGGCTTCTGAACGTGCATCTCACCTGCTGGACCCCAACTCATCTATCATATCCGCTTTGACAATATGCACATCAGGATGTACGACAATCGAAAGAATGTATGCACGTGCTCCTAGAACAAATTCGTGATAGTGCCGGTATATCTCACTATAGACACTCTAAATATATGCTCCGTGGATGTAGCCAGATACAGCATTATCTGCAGTTATATTGTAGATATTCTGCATGTTCATGAGTTTTTTTTTTTTTTTTTTGAGATAACGAGGCGAAACCTCTCCCTGGGTCTCCGCTAACTCGCGGACCACAGTTTTCTACGCACACCTATAAGACCATCTATTGTTTTAAGAAGAAAAACATAAACATATAGGATAAACGTATAAATATATTGTCAACAAAAAGAAACATACAATCTTATTATATACTCATTTATAAGACAGTTGCGAGAAATAAATCTACCGGAGACCTGCTTATACCACCCTATGTAAGCGAGGAGGCCGTCCCCTACTTCATGGACAATTCGGTTAAGCCTTTCATTCCATATGTCAATATATCACTTGTGGCATATATCCCAATCGACTGTAGCAGTTAAATTATGCTTAGATAATCCTATATCTGTATTTATTGCCTCAGCAATCCGAATTGATGTAGGATACAATCTTGTGTGTGCCACTCAACCACAGAAAAATATAATGGGCACTTTCACTCGCGATAGCTTTTTACTTAGCCTCCCAACATTTTCTGTAAAATACTGTATTGTAATATGTTATTTTGATGTCAACAGTAATTATAGGAATACACAATTTGTTTGGCCTTTAATCAACTCCTTAATTTTATCAGCAATAAAATTGTTGTCCAAATTTCTGCGATCAATATTTGTATATCTATTCATTGAAACGTTGGTGGGGGCCACGATATTTTACCACCTTCCATAGTCCTTCTAATTCTATAAATCTTGACCACATATACCACCTATAATATTCTTTACCGTTCTTGTAATTTATCACCCAAATGATTCTATTGAACAATTCAACTTCATACTGATGCTACACCTCAATTAAGTATGTTTTAATTGCATGAATCAACGCTTTCTTATCTCTAAAATACATTTATGTGAGAAACTCTTACTTTTTATTCCATGCAGCCTCATTATCCTGCATCCAATGAACTATATGAGCATTTTGTACAGTTGCGCTACCAAAAAGCTGAGTATATAAAAGAGGTACAACATGATGTGGTAAAATCTCTAGAACACGTAGATATGCTTCACAGTAATCTTGATTCGGTGCCTCAAAATGATGAGGATTTACATCACCTCCGCCATCCTCTTCATCGTCATCACACGATCATTGGTCGGACAAATTTATATGTGCAATTTCATAAGGATCTTCATCGTTATCTAGGAATCCACGATTTGAGCAAACGATTACATATAGAATCAGTTGTTGAATGCTAGGGTTGTGTTGTTCGCACTTGGACCGGCAACTACATTATCAATAGGTTCACTTGGGCCGGCATTATCATCGAAAGCATGCGACTGACTGTCTAAAGACTCCAAATTTAAATATAGATACATAGAGTAAATAAAAAATCTATTGAGACTTTTAATGTCATCTTCGCAATCAATAGGTTTCAGTATATATATAACAGATCAATCAGGTGACAATACTAGATACCTATGAAAATATTTTGAGCAGGTATTGTAACGTATCAATATGAAATATTTACATAATTTTTAAACTATATGTGTATATGCAGTTTGATGGTATTATTACAGCATTGATAGGTTAAAGATAATAAAAAATACCATTTGAATCTTTTACTATATTGCCATTCATATAACAAATAAGTTGGCTTTACAACATCTATCAATATCCAATATAATATGTTAAAAAAAATCTATTAGTAAAAGTAAATGTCAATCTATATTTTTTAGAATATTATACTAACACTATGCACATAATTAAATAATATGTATAAAAATATACATATAGATATACAATATTTGTACCAAACATACTAACAACATCCGAACATTCAATCGTGTATATCTACAATTACTACACATTTTAATAGTAAATATTATCTCTATGTGATTATTTAAAATAATATATAACATATATATTATGTATACTATATTTATAAAAAAAATATAAATAATGTACAAATATTCTATTTAATGTAAATAAACTATCTATGGATTTTTTTTTTTTGTGTAATATACTATTAATTATATGTACAAGTACATACAAAATTTCATAAAATTTTCACAAAATATTCTAAAATGTACATATGCGTAGATCTACAATTAAAATTGTAACTACAAGTATATACAATTCTAAATCTACAATTTAATATGAATCGTCTAAAATATATAGACATACCGTATTTTTTGTAAATCTTTGTCGAAACTGGTGGATCTAGTCAATATTAACTTAGGTCTATTAAAATTATCAAAATATGATCATTTGCAATGAGATTTAATCTGAAAATGGGAGAGGTCGCAATGAAGAAGAAAATAAGGAGTGAGGAAAAGAAATGAGGGGGGAAGGGAGTTCGCCGGGTTATGATGAGAGCCCAAACGTCAATTACAGTGACGTTTTTGATCGCCGGTTAAACTAATGACTGATATTGCTAGTTTGATTGGTTTATGCTTTCGCTAGTCTGATTAGTGTTTGCAGCCGCCAGTTAAACGGCTTTTTTTTTTTGCTAAGCAAGCAGCGTATAGCCACGTGTTGTGGCGTTGACATGCGGTCACTGGTTTAACTTGCGACCGTATTTTATTTCTATAAAATTATAAAAAATTATGCTGAAAATGTAATTTTATTTAAATTATTTAAAAAAAAAATTGATTATGCTGGTATATGCTTTTTTTAGACGAGGAAACGTCGATTTGGATTTTATATATAATTTGGAATGCATTCTAGGATGCTATTATATGAAAAACATATCTAAAAATAAATGACATGGGTCCAAAATTAGGTTTAAATGAGCAGGATTATCCTCACCACAAATTTATTGACAGACTCGAAATATAGATAAAAAGCCGTGATGTTCTTTTGATTATATAAATCATAAGTATACTAATAACAAATGTGTTATCCAAAATCTTCTATCCTTCACACCCATTTTTCTATATTTTTGTACGAGCATTCTCACCCACATAGAATGAGAGATTAATCTAATTCGAAGAATAAAATAATTTTATTTAATAAATATTTATTATGAGATCGAATTTTTGATTTTTTGCAAAGTTCTATCAACTGAAAAATCATCCGGTTTTATGAGAGGGTAAATCTTATCCATTCATCCTACCAAAAGCTAAAAGATAATACTATTAGATCCGAATGTCGAATCTGAAAAATAATTCGATTTGTATTTACCGATTCTAAAGTACAAAAGAATACTGTTTAAATTATTTTTGGACTATTTTATTGGACCGAATAGTATTTACGAAAGATAAAGGGGTGTGATTGGTAGAATGAGTTACGTACCATTTCCTGTTCACAGTTTCATTTGGGGTCATTTGACCCCGTAATCACACCGCAAGTAATCACACCGCATAGATCCATTTCCTTCCTACGTTGCCGTCGCCAATTCCGCCGCAGGGTTCCTATTTGCCTAAATTAATATGTAAGACCTTAGACTGTCAAATCAACTGCAACGAAACTGAAATTACAAAAAATGAAAAATGGGACCGATGTCGGAGACTCCGAGTAGCCGCCCGGAATCTCTCGTCGCTTTCGTGAGCCTAACAGTAACGGCGTCAGCTCTTCCCCAGCGGTGGAGGGAATATAAGGCAATACCAGGAAACGCGTTTCCTGACGCGTAACCATTTCAGAGTTTTCTAATGGGATAATTTGCTTTTAGGCCCGGTTTGAAAAGTTTGCTTTAGGCCGGTTTGGAAAGTTATACACGTTCAGTCCCTGTATTCTACAGTATTCTAAATTAGTCTTTTTTTTTTGTGTATTTTTATTTCGATCATCATATCAGTATTTTTTAAAAAAAATTAAAATTAAAATTATAAGTTTTGATGAGATTTATAACTTTCATATTTAAAATTTTTTCAAAAAATATTTATAAATATGTGTTTTGATACACTGAAGTGTTAACAGATTTTCGATCCGATCGGTTAAAACTGCTAAAAATATTGAACATGAAATTTATAAATCTCATTAAAATTTATAATTTTTATATTTAAAATTTTTTCAACAAATACTGATACGATCGTCAAAACGGTATTATACGTTAAACAAAAAGGGGCTAATAAGAAACAGAAAAAGTGCAGGGACAGAAACAGCCAACTTTGCCATAAACAGTCTAAAAAAAATTTGCCCTTGTCTAATTTGTCTTGGATTTGACTTTTGTCTAATTTATTTTGGAGGTGAGTAGTTTTTCCCGTTTAGATTGTGGAATGTTATTAGAAATATAGTATGAAATAATAATCATATTAAATTATATATATATATATATATATATATATAAACTTTTTATATTAATATTAATATATATATAGTGATTATTTTTTGTATATTTATTTATATTTAATTAAGTTATTATATATTTTATTATTTAAATTTAGATTTTTTTTTATTCTTCATTGACTTCTAATAGTTTTATCATTAATGCAAATATTATTTTTTTTTAGAATTATACTAATGACACATTAAAAATTATTTATTATGTCACTAGGCGCAGCTGCGTTTTTTTTTTTTTTTTTTTGTAATTAAGAACTTATATTTAGCATCAAACAATGTTTACATCACCAGCCTTAGAGACTGAATACAGGACTCCAAACTACAAAACATATTGAAAAAAAATATGAACTCTAAATCACATCTTCTCATTCCAAACATTTAAAAAAGTCCATGTCCATTGAGGTCTTCATTGAAGTCCATATCCATTGAGCACAAATCCATCCAGACCAGTTCTTCTAAAATCTGCTAAAGTCTCAGCGCAATGAATACAGCAGAGTCCAGGTGAATACAGAGTTAATCCAGCACAACATACTTCCACAGGTTTCATTCCAAAACACAGATAAACTATTTCAGTTCAACCAGTAGGACTCAGTCATTCCAGCACAGCATAAAAACCTCAGTTGACATTACTATCACATTTATTACCATCACTGAATTCCCTCCAACAGTTCATCTACAAAAACAGTTAACAAAGACAGCAGTATCCTTTCCAGATTTGAATCAACACAAGTAATAAAAAGATCACAATGTTTATCTCAGTACACAACATATTTTCAGATTTATTAAAATACTTAGATCAGAAAGCTAAAGGTCCATTTTAAAGACACATTTATTAAGTGAGGGAAACATTATAAAAGAAAGAAAGTATTTTGAGAATGCATTTTAAAAAACAATTAAGATATCAATCAAGGATATTCTAATCCAAGAGGAGATAACATCCGGTCTCGGCTCTATCTAGTCTTACTTAGAATAATCATGGAAAGCTTAAAAGGCCCTTCTCTAGAGAGCACCCACATAATCTCCAAAACCCTTTTTGGGGGAAAATACTTATCCGATTTCATGGACTTCGAATACTCGGGACTTAATTTATCAAAACATCAAATGTGTGGGATCACACCACACTTCTTCTTAATCAACGAAACATTTATATCCATTTTTTCCAACCCAGACTTTTAGTCTAGTGCCCACATCAAAAATCAGAAATCTTTTAAATTATAGATTCCACCAGTTTTATGGGAAACTAATACTCGGGTTCTTACACCTAACCTCTTGAGAAAAGCTAAATACTATCAAAGATATTACCAAGCAACGGACAAAACCATAGACACTAGGATTAATAACTCCTCTTCTTCAAAATAACATCCCAAAATAAAGATTCTAACTATAATTTTTAGATGTCCATCCATCAAAATATTTCCAAACTCTTAAAAACAATTTCCAAAACACTTAATAAGCCATGAGACCTAGATTTCACGATTTCCAAAATAAAGCCAAAACCAGGGGAAAAATCAGGAAACACAAGGGACAAAGAGTAAGTGTGTGTCACTCACCTCTATCAGCCTTATTTCCTCCAATATGCTCATAGATTTGCCTTTCTATTTTCAGACATGCTTTCCCCTGTCTTTTTCAAACTGATTTTCATAACTTTCTCCATCCATCCTGCTTTCTCTTTTTGTTTGCATTTCAACTTGGACCGGTATTTTTTCCATTTTCTTCCAGCTTGACATACCAACTTCTCTGCACAAAGTCAGGAAACCTTGTTAACCTTAAAAGAACATCTGATTTAACTTGCAGAATTATACTTTCAACAGTAAGGCTCCTATTTTGAAAAGTTTTGAAGTTTCTAGCTCTCCATATATGATAAAGTGTTGTAGTAAAAGCCACTCTTCTCATTCTTGCAACTTTATTTGAGCCTTTCATCTTATTAACAATCCACAAGGATTGAAAATGCAAACTAGAATTTGATATGTCCAGACCAATCCAATGAGCGATAGCCTTCCAAATTCTTGCTGAAAAATAACATTCAAAGAAGAGATGATCAATGGTTTCTTCTTTATCACAAAAACTACATTCAAGAGGAACTGAAATGCCTTTTCTAAACAAAAGAGTTCTTGTAGATAGCTTCCTCATGTAAATTAGCCAAGAAATAAAAGAGTGTTTGGGGATACATCTGTTATCCCAAACCACTTTTGTCCATTTAAGATAGGGCTTACTCCCTTTCAGAAAATTATAAGCACTATTGATTGAAAAAATTTTACCTGTGAACCATTGAGGGCTATCTTTGAAATCATTTAAAATAACAGAGCTAAGAGCTTTTTTCAGGTCAGGAATAACATTATAGAGAAAAGATGGGATTCTCCAACTTCCTTTTCTATTCATGTTTGCAACAGAGATATTCCTGTTAACACCTAAAGCATCAATGTCAGAGTTAGAAATGTAATCAGATAATGGCCCAATATTTAGCCAATTATCATACCAAAAACTTGTGTTCGTACCATCCCCAATATGTGTCTTGAAGAGCTTTTTAAAAGTATCTCTTAATTTCAAAATTTTTCTCCAACACCACTCATCATTTGGGGAGTAAGTTAGCTGCCAAAAGTTTCTGTTTTTGATATGATATGTATGGATCCATTTAACCCATAAACTGTCCTGTTTTGTGGAAATAGCCCAAATATGTTTTGCTATGGCAGCTTTGTTCCACAATTTTATATCTATGATTCCCAAACCTCCTTCAGATTTAGGTCTACAAATTTCAGACCAAGCTACTAATGCCATTGACTTGTTTGCAGAACCTGACCAGAGAAAATTCCTACAAATTCTTTCTATCTCATTTATGACTGCAGTAGGTAAGATGAATATACCTGACCAGTATACCTGTAATGCAAAAATGACTGCTTTTAGCAATTGAACTCTTCCTGCATAGGATAAAGATTTATCAGCCCATCCATTAACTTTTGATGTGATTTTATCTACTAAAACTTGACAATTATATTTAGAAAGTCTCCCTGAGATAAGGGGAATTCCCAAATACTTCACTGGTAAAGATCCTTCCTTGAAATTGAAATAATTCACAATGGATTTCTTGATGTCTTCATTTACCCCTGCTATATATATATGACTTTTCTCAAGATTTGCATTGAGGCCAGATAAGAGAGAGAAATCATGAAAAGTATTCAAAATAGTTTGTACGGACTTCACATCCCCATGGGCAAAAAGCATTAAGTCATCTGCAAAACATAGATGAGTCAATGAAAGTTTTTTACATTTAGGGTGAAATTTGAACTCTTTGTTTTTAGCTAGGTTACTCATCTTTCTAGATAAGCCCTCCATAGCTAAAACAAAAAGATATGGTGACAATGGATCCCCTTGTCTCAAGCCTCTATTTCCATTGAAGAAACCTTTCAGCTCTCCATTAATGATAATGGAGTAATGTGGATTGGTAATACAAGCCTTAACCCACTTAATAAAATTTTGAGGATACTTAAGATCTTCCATAATATCCCAAAGATAATTCCAATCAAGTGAATCAAAAGCTTTTTTAATATCTAGCTTTATTAGACATCTTGGAGAGATGTTTTTGCAATGATAGTTCCTTACCAGTCCTTGACAAAGCATAATATTATGTTGAATAGATCTATTTTGAATAAAAGCTCCTTGCGAAGGGGAAATCACTTCATTCATAGTTGTCTTGATTCTTTCTGCAATAACTTTCGAAATGCATTTGTAAATAGTATTGCAGCAAGAAATGGGTCTATAATCTGATGGGACATTTGGATTATCAATTTTTGGGATCAAGTGTAAACTAGTCGCATTCACTTCAGAAAGTAATTTTCCAGAGGCAAAAAAATCCTGGATAGCATTTATAACATCCTTACCAACCAAATTCCAAGCGTCTTTAAAAAAATGAGCATTGAAACCATCCGGACCAGGAGTTTTGTCACTAGCAAGAGAAAACATAGCTTTAGTTATCTCATCATTCCCAACAGTAGAAGATAAAAATTTATAAGATGCATCAGATATAACAGGACCAGATAACAACAGAGCTTTATTTCTACTTTCAAGCACATCATTATTTCCCAGAACACTTTTGAAATACTGTATGAAAACATCAACAATATCATTGTGAGAGGTGATTTTGTTGCCATGTGCATCATAAACAGAATTTATTCTATTTGCAATTCTTCTAGCCTTTATACAAGAATGAAAATATTTTGTATTCTCATCACCCATGTGAATCCAAGCAGATCTAGCCTTCTGTTTGAGAAAACTATGCTCTTTTGCTAAGGCTTCAAGATATAAACTTTTATTGTTTCTTTCTTCTCTTATAAGATCAGTGTTTCCAGTATCTACAAGCAGTTTCTTTTGAATATTAATAAGGGCTTTCCTAGAAATCTGGACGTCTTTATGAATATCACCAAACTTTTCTTTATTCCAAAATTTCAAAGATTTTTTCAGAATTTTCAACTTAGAAACAAGTTGGAACATTTTAGTACCTTTTACATTTACATTCCAAGCAGAGTGAAGAAGCTTTCTGTAATCAGGATGATTAGTCCAAGAATTTATGAATTTGAAAGCTTTAGGACCTTTTTTA
>MJHO01000655.1:0-18978 GCA_002076135.1 Xerophyta viscosa | reverse complement strand
CCTCGGCACATCCTTTCCCGACGAGTCTGCCAGCTTGTATGCCCCATGTCCTAGGACCTCCTTTATTTGGTAGGGACCTTCCCAGTTCGGTCCCAATTTGTTAGTGCTGGTTTGAATTTTTCTTAGTACCAGGTCGCCCACTTTAAATCCTCGGCTCCGCACTCTCCCGTTGTAGTATTGGTAAGCTCGGTGTCTATAAGCCTCAGCTCGGATCACGGCGACTTCCCTCCTTTCGTCCAGCAGGTCCAAGTTGTTGCTTAGTTTTTCAGCGTTGGTGGCCTCATCGAAATATTCCACGCGAAGGGACGGTTCGCCTATCTCCACCGGCACGACAGCCCTCGGCGCCGTAGGTAGGCTGAACGACGTTTCTCCTGTCGAGGTACGATGCGTGGTTCGGTACGCCCATAAGACGTAAGGTAACACCTCGGGCCAGTTTCCAGCTGCTCCTTCCAGACGTTTTCGCAAGCCTTCAAGGATGGTCCTATTCATGTTTTCGACCTGTCCATTAGCCTGAGGAATGGGTAACACCGAGGTGAACCGATGTGGATGTTCAATAGGGCTGCAGAAATTCCTGCTGACTTCTGGGACAGTCGAACTGTCTGCCGTTGTCGCTGATTTATGGTTCCTCAGGTATCCAAATCGCTGAACTATGGATTGTTCGAGAAATTTTGGACGATCCGACCAGTAATCGTCGCTGTTGCCGTCGCTTCGACCCACTTGGTGAAGTAGTCTATCGCCACAATGAGAAATTTGCGTTGACGAATAGCTAATGGAAGAGGTCCGAGGATATCAATGCCCCACTGGGCAAACGGCCAAGGTGCGGTAAGACAACTTATGGGTTCTGCAGGTACGTGATGGATTTCGCATGTACCTGACATCTCTCGCATTGCTGACATAGGCTTCAGCGTCTCTCAGAACTGTTGGCCAGAAATAGCCCTGTCGAAACACCTTCTGAGCTAGTGTTCTTGCTCCGATATGGTTAGAGTAGAATCCCTCGTGTATTTCTTCGAGGATCTTCTGTGCAATTTCTGGGCGAGCACATTTGAGGTACGGGGCTGAGAAAGACTTACGATATAGCTGATCGCCGATGATTACGAACCGTGCTGCCCGACGTCTCAGCTTGTCGGCTTCTCTCTTGTTTTCGGGGACTGCCCCAGTTCTCAGGTAACGGATTAGGGGCGTCATCCATGTGTCTCCTTCCCCGATCGTCGAGACTTCCTCCTCTTCTATGCTCGGCCTTTGAAGTTCTTCGAAGAATATAGTGGCCGGGGCTCCTCGTGTCGCCCCTGACGCCAGCTTGGATAGCGCATCTGCCTCCAAATTGTCATTCCTTGGTATATGCCGAACTTCGAACGAATGGAAACCACTTGTGAGCCGCCGAACCTTGTCAAGATACCTAGCCATGACGTCGTCCCGAGCAGCGTAGTCGCCCCCTATTTGTTCGGTTATCAACTGGGAGTCAGTGTACGCGAGCAAACGTGTTGACCCGAGCTGGCTTGGCCAGCCCTGGTTCCCGCGATCATGGTCCTCATACTCCGAACACGTTTGTGACGACGGAAAATTGAACCTGATGGCGTACTCGTAGCCGAGCCCCTCCGGGACTCGTGAAGTATAAACCCCGCGCCGCTGCCCACTCTGGTAGTGGACGATCCGTCTGAGTAGAAGTACCACGAGTTTTGTCAGGAGTAACGTCCGTGCTTATTGCTACCATTGTCCATCAGTGGGTATCGTCATTTTCGCACAAGGAAATCCGCGAGGACTTGCCCTTTCATCGCCCGACCTGGCGTATAATGCAGATCAAATTCTGAGAGTTTCACCGACAATTTCGTCAAGCAGGTCCCGACGTTATCAGGTTTGCGAAGCATTGCTTCAACGGTTGACTGTCAGCACTTGCACCGTGTGAGCTTGGAAATAGGGCCTCAGACGCCGAGCCGTTACCACTAGGGCAAAGGCTAACTTTTCGGCCGAGGTGTACCTGGTCTCTGCGTCTTTCAAAATCTTGCTCACGTAGTAGATCGGCCGTTGGATTCCGTCCTCCTCTCGCAATAGCACCGAACTTATTGCCACCGGTGAAACTGCTAAGTACAAAGATAAGGTTTCACCTCGAATAGGACTGACCAGCAGAGGGGGTCGGGTCAGGAAGGCTTTTAATTCTTCGAAGGCTCGTCTACAGTCTTCGTTCCATTTGATGGCGCCTTTCGCTCCTCTCAAGACTTTGAAGAAGTGCCCGCACTTGTCTCCCGAGCGTGAGATGAAACGTCCGAGGGCAGTCAACCTTCCAGCCAGCCTCTGTGCTTCCTTCATGTTACGGGGCTCTTGCATCTCTAAGATTGCTCTTACTTTCTCGGGGTTGGCTTCGATTCCCGAGGGTGACCATGTAGCCTGAGGAATTTGCCAGAGGAAACTCCGAAGGCACACTTCCTCGGGGTTCAGCCTCATGTTGCTGTCGCGCATTAGATCAAACGCAGCCTAGAGGTCGGTTGCGTGATCTTCCTTCTTTTTACTCTTCACCAATATCGTCCACGTAAGCTTCCACCGTCTGCCGAGCAAGAGGTTCAATTATTCGTCCATTCATCGCTGGAAGGTTGCCCCTGCGTTCTTCAAGCCAAACGGCATCACTCTGTAACAGTAGGTGCCGTAGTCCGTGATGAAGCTAGTCTTCTCCTCGTCGTCCCGGTGCATTCTGACCTGGTTATATCCGGAGAAGGATCCATGAAGCTCAGTAGCTCATGTCCTGCCGTGGCGTTACCATGATCTATTACGTGCACGGATAGCTGTCTTTAGGACAGGCCCCTTATTTGATCGAAAAATCTATGCACACCTCCACTTGCCGCTGGCTTTCTTCACGAGTACGACGTTAGCCAACCAGTCTGGATACCGGACTTCCCGAATGAATCCCGCTTTCAGCAACTTCTCCAGCTCGGCTTTGATAGCTCGGCTCCGCTCTGGCGCGAAGCTTCTCTTCTTCTGCTTCACTGGCTTGTGCGAGGGATCAACTCTCAGTTCGTGGCAAATCACTTCCGGGTCCCAATTCCTGGCATGTCAGATGGTGTCCAAGCGAATAAGTCACTATTTTTTCGAAGGCAGCCGACGACGTTTTCCGAACTCGCGCCCACTGAGTCCGACCTACTTGTATGATCTTGAGCTTCCCGTCGCTTCGTAGTGGGAGGGCAACGGTGGGCTCCGCAGGTCCGCCCATTTTAGTGTCTTCGTCCCTGACATCGAGTACCCTCGATCGAGGGAGTGTTCCTTCTTCTCAAGCTATTATCGGTAGCAGCGCCGTGCCTCCTCAGGGTCGCCTCGTATCTCGCCGATCCCGTGAGCAGTCTTGAACTTCGCCCGCTGATGTGGAAGGGAGGCCACTAATTGTAGCGACTTAATGCCGGGCCTCCCCAGTATGACGTTGTATGCCGACGGAATGTTCAGGACGAGGAACGTCATCTTTACCGTCTTCTGTCGTGGTTCTGTCCCTACCGTCACGAGTATGGAGATGGTTCCAACTGGGACGAGGTCCGGACCGCCGAGCCCGTACACACTTGCACTGTCCGTCGTCAGGTCAGCCTCCGTCAATCCCATCCTGATCAATGCATCATAGAACAAGATATTTGATGAGGCACCGGTGTCAATAAATACTCTTTTTACCTCTCGGTTTCGCCATGATCATTCGACACAATCAGCGCGTCGTCATGTGGAGCTTCCACCGGCACGAGCTCGGCGTCCGTGAACGTGATACATTCTTCTATTGCCCCAGCGATCGAACTGACCTGATATACTGGCTGGGAGGTTTGGCGTTGTCGTTTCTTTTTCCTTGGTGTCTCCCCCGAACCGGGTCCTCCAGCAATAAAGAGAATCGGTCCAGCTCTGACTTGCTGGTGCTGAGGTTCCCTGTCCCGTGGGGCGTCGTCTCGTTCCCTCTGATCCGTCCGAGGCCTGTCTACGAACTCCGGGAGGTCTCCACTTCTCGCCAATTCCTCGAGGACGTCTCGGAGTTGCAAGCAGGCATTGGTGGTGTGTCCATGTGTGCGATGGTAGTCACAGTATTTGGACCTGCCTCTTGTTCGTCGGAGTGGTCAACCTGGTGGCCTCGGAAGTTGGCGTCGTTGTTCGACCACCGCCAAGATTTCACTCCTTGAGGAATTCAGCCGAGTGTAGTTATGGAACCTCGGCTCGAATCCTCTGGCGTCATTCTTTTTCCCACGTCGACTTCCGCCTCGACCTCTTTCCTGCTTGTCTTCCGCTCCCTTTTCTGTCCTCGGGTCAGCTCGTCCTCACGCTCTTCCGCCTCGATCGTCAATCGGACCTTTTCATAGGCCTTCGTAAGGGTCTCCGGTGGATTTGTATGAAAGTCATATGACAGCTGTTTATGTCGGACCCCCCTCTTTAGCGCTGTCAACGCCAACTTCGGATCGACGTCTTGCATCGTCTGCTGCGCCTCGCAGAATCTCTTAAAAAACGCCTTGAGCCTTTCCCCTTCCTTCTGGACGACGTTAAGAAGGCTCTCTGCATCTTTTGGAAATCCGTGCTAGCAAAGAACCGGGTCTGGAACGCATCTACGAGGTCATCCCACTGTTAATGGACCCCGGCCTCAGTCCTGGCTGAACCAGGTCTGACGGGTCCTTCCAGCGTCATTGGGAAACCTTGGCAATATGCAGCCTCGTCATATCCCGTGAATCGCATTGCGGTCAATGTAGCAAGATACGTGGCTTTCGGTTGCCGAGCGACCGTTGTACTTGGAGATTTTGGGGTGGGTTTGTATTGGTGCGGCAGAGGCGCGTCCAAAGATCTTTCGCCGGAAGGGTGAGTTCGGGTCTCTGCCGAAGGCTGATTTGGCAGCTCCGCAACCCTCCTTTGTTTTGCCCTTCGAGACTACCTCGGCTTGATTCGACCCCCCGTTCGACTCTTCGGAAGATACCGCCTCTGACCTCCTATTGCTTACGCGAGCTTCGCGTCCTCCTCCGACTGGTTCCGCTTGTTGTCTTTCGGCGGTCCTTGCCCGTCCTCTTTCAGCAGATCTTGCTTGTTCTCTCTCCCTCGCCAACCTCGCCCCGTGGCTCCCTAAGCGTTCCTGGATCCTCGGGGGACCGAGGCGATCGAACGCCGAGCCACGACTGCGATTAGGGGAGTTCCTTCGACGTGCTGCGCCGACTGCCAGAATGCTCCTGTCTTTCCGCTTCTCGTTGCGGGCGCAGCGGTGCAACTTCCGCTGCGTTGTATCCTCGCACGAGGGTTTGTAATTCCTCTCTCAGGAGCGCGCGGACATCGTCCAGTGTGACGGACGCCATTCCGCCTGTTGTCCCTTTCGAATCCTCGCGAGCGTTGCATAGATTCTTGCGACTGCCCCGGGGGCTTCCGTTGCTCTCTGGATTTCCGTGTTCCGACGTTTCGTGCGCCCGTGTGGCGTCTGCTTCCTCTGGTTGTCTTGCGATCTTCGCTGACGGCCGCACGGTTCCGTCCCTGGCTCGCTGTTTTTTCTTGTAACCATGTCCTTCTTATCGCGATGTTTTTTTCCCTACAGAAGCGGCCAATTGATCGAGCGTGTACTTCGAAACGATCTACTAAGTGCTCGAAAGACGAGATTGGTTAAGGAAAAGCTAGCAAGAGACACACGGATTTTTAACGTGGAAACGCCTCGGTTTAAAGCCGAGAGTAAACCACGGGTCCGTACGCGACCAACGAGAAAATAAACACTATCCGGAGAAAGGATTACAAGGGATCCAGCTGATCGAGTAGACTCGGATTATCTCAACTGATCTCCTCCAGAATACAATGAAATGCCAACCCCCTCTACATTAGCGAGGGGTCTCCTTTTATACCACTCGCCAGACGGTTAAGCGAGAAAGAATCGGATCCCGATCCGATTTACGCGGTCAACAGCTTCTAGGTGCGCGCCAACGTGGCCATCGCCGTACGGCTGGGCGACCGGTCTTCCGCTGCCCACGTTTTCTGTAAACAAAACCGACGTCTCAAGACGTCGGTGCAGCCTTTCTGTAAATAAAACCGACGTCTCAAGACGTCGGTGCAGTCGTACGCCCCCGACGTCGAAACGACGCCACGTGTCCAAGAGGTACCGACGTCAAGTCTTCGCCACATGTCCCAGCACGTAACCTCCCATATCACCCGCCTCACTAGCTACGCCAAAATACGCCTAGACCGGAAGCCTTGCCACGGTCGCACGAATCTGAAAATGATTGGGCAACAAAAAAGTGAGTCAAAATGACTCAGTGAGCGGCATATTAGCCTCTACCCAAGAGAACTAACATGGCAACTCACGACATATAAAACATCACATAATCTTATACAATAAACAAGGCATAATCATCATATATATGCATCACAATCAAAAGTCGACATGTCGGAAATCATGAATAACCACCCATCTAGCAATTTATGCCAATCTTTGGTTATGCTAGCGTGATCTAACCCAACTTGGTTAGTCCTCTCATATTCAGTTTAGTTACTCGGAAAAACCCAACTGAAAAGATCCGATTCGTAAGTCAAGGACTACCTATATCCCAGTCCTAGATCTCAGAAACGTCTCCACGAAGGATACCCCGTCCGGTAACAACGTGTTGATATACTCCGCGGTGCACTCCTGCCGACCAAAACCCCATACAGTGGAAGTGGTCCCACAGCGCAAAATTGGTTAAGAGAGACCTAAATGAGTCAATTTGTAGCAAGTGGCTCGGTCAAAATTGAAAGTGGCTCGATCAAAATGTGATTTTGGATCGGTTTTAGTCAATTGGGCTCGGTCTAAATTGATTAGGCTCGATTGGATTTGTAAATGACTCGGTCGGATTGAATTTGGGCTTGATCGCGACCGAGCCTATTGCACGCGAGTTTAGCCTCGTGCGCATTACAAATTTAAGTGATGACCGGATCAGTCGGTCGTCATCTTCTTCTTTGCTCAGCCGTGAACTCGCGACTGACTAACGATGGCCGGCGTCATTTCGCCGCCGGCTGTTGCAGCTCATATTCTTATTTAAGGGTTATCTAGGGTCCTGGATTTAATGGTAATGTCAAAAGATGGTTTCAATTTGTGTATGCCGAGATATTTGAGAGTATATTTTCAATATCCATAATAAAATTTTAACGTTCGCCGCCGTGGCTCGCCGCCAGCGAAG
The DNA here is from genome assembly GCA_002076135.1 of Xerophyta viscosa. Lineage (NCBI taxonomy): Eukaryota > Viridiplantae > Streptophyta > Magnoliopsida > Pandanales > Velloziaceae > Xerophyta > Xerophyta viscosa. The sequence goes on along the minus strand of MJHO01000655.1, from coordinate 11,857 downwards.
CAACGGTAGTGTCCCGTAACATATACTATGTAGAGATCATAATGTGATGGTTTTGAGGAAGTTTGGACACGTACCTTGATTAACTTAATTTCCAGTTTTTAGGTTTTCCGGCGACGGCGGCAAAGCGGTGCGGTTGCAGCGACATCCGAGATGTGTCAGCAGAGCTCGTGGCATGTTGCAAACCGGCTCTCTCTTGTTCTCTCTTGCTCGCTCTTGCTCTTATTTGTTTCCCGCCGAAAATGCCAACTTTTGGTCCTCCTCCTCCGTCCGCCCAAGCAGCGATCTAACAATCCAAGATGGCATCCGCATGGTCACGCACTCTCAACTAGCTCTCTCCTTCTCTCCTGAGCTTTTCTCTAAACATTTTTTCACGCCGAGAATTCTTTCTCTCACCAGAAATTCTCTCGTTGGGGGCTTCCCGCTCGTCGGGCAGCGTCTTTAACAGTAGATGGTGATGTATTCGTGATCACGCACTCTTGGCAAACGTTCTCTCCTTCTCTCCCGAGCTCTCTCTTCCTCGCCAGGCTCTCTCCCGATCCTCTCCTTTCTCGCCAACATCCCCGCCATCTTATACTGTTCTCTAGGCAGACGAGGCGGCATTGGTTGGCGGTGCTGAAGAGGCAGACATTGGCGACGCTTTGCGGATGTGGGGCGGCCGGCAACAAACACATTGCGGCGGAGGTTACCATCGGTTTTTCTTCGCTGCACTTGTAAAATCAAATTATCACGCATATTATAGGAAAAATACACAAGTTTCGATAATTGCCAGATCAGCTACTTCTGAATTTTTATAAACTTCATTTTTGAAATTAACCTTTGGCAAAATTAGCCCCTTCCAACACAAAATCTTGGCTTTGACGATTATGTTCCATCCGCATATAACCCATGAGAATTCAAAATAATTATACTTAGTTCATTATCTCAAATTAAGTTCGAAAGTAAGTGATTTTATAATCGAATTTTGATCAAGCTTAAGACATCTTAAATCGTCAAATCACGTTATGTTTCTCGGTATGTTCCAGATCGTTTAAATCGGTAGTCCGAACAAAATGAGGTGTCTACAAGAACATCGGCATAGTGGGAATAAACGAAGAAGATTCGAGAAAGGCGAGGCAAGCCAAGAATCATCGACTGGGACCATATGAAGAGAAAATTAAGAGGCGAATTTGTACCTTTTAATTATACTCAGTCACTTTATAATCGTTTGCAAAACTTAAGGCAAGGAGCAAAAAGTGTAAGCAATTATACAGAGGAGTTTATCAATTAGTAGCTCGGAATGAATTGTTAGAGACTTCTGAACAATTAGTGTTGAGATATCTGGGTGGTTTACAACAACAAATCCAAAGTACATTGGCTCTACATTGTTTGGTATGTGAAGGAAGCACATCAACTTGCTGAAGCAGCCGAGCTTAAAATTAAGAAGTTAAATGTTCGAACTGAACAATTACGTACAAGCCAAATAGTGGAGTCAAGGCCTACTGCACCACCAGTAAAGGTGACGAAGATGGAGAAATTACAACCGAATACCAGCTGTAAACTTAGGTTCTTTTCTTGCGGAGAAACTGGTCATAAATCAACTGAATGTCAGAAGATGACTAGTCGTGCAGGAAAGCAGCTATTGATTGAAGAAGATGTATTTGCAGATGTTGAACTAGAAGGAGAACCAATCTATGGTGAAGTTTCGAATGAGTTTTCGGATGAAATTCTCTATGGTGATCAAAGAGAAGCTTTGGTGGTGAAGATGACCCATATATTACCAAAACAAGATGAACTGGAGGATTGGCAGCGAACCAATATTTTTCATATCAGTTGCATTATTAGGAGCAAAGTTTGCATAGTTATTATTGATGGAGGTAGATGTGAGAATTATATTTTGAAGGACGTTGTGGAGAAGCTTAAGCTACCAACAGAGAAGCACCCAAGGCCTTACAAACTATCTTGGTTAAGGAAGGGAATGGAGCTCCTGGTAGACAAGAGATGCTTGGTGGAATTCTCTATTGGAAAAAATATTTTGCTGGGAAGAATGCCTACATCTTCTGGAAGGATGGACAACAGATCATTCTTTCCCTAATGAAGGAGGAGGATCTTCCTAAGAGAATATTCGAGGTGAATACTAACCTTTTATCATTTTCTTATTTTATTCATGAAGCAGAAAGCGAACAATATGTGTTCGCGTGGTGGAGAAGTGTGTTCGGACACAAATCGAATACCCGAAGGAAGTGAGCTTTTTGCTGGAGGAGTTTAGAGATGTTTTCCCAGAAGAACTACCTTATGAACTTCCACCATAGAGAGATATTCAACACCATATTGACTTGGTGCCTGTTGACGACCTTCCTCGAGAGAGAAGGGTTTGGAGTCATTCCACCTAGATATTTTACGAAAATCTAGAAAATCAAGATAAGGCACATAGAGATTCTTCAGGTTCGTCGTGTGTATATGTGTGCATTTCGTATGTGTATATGTGTGCATTTCGTATGTGTATACATCATCGTATGCATGCATATCGTGAAACGTGCATAATTGGGCTTTTGTTTAAGTCAAATGGCTCAATTGGGAAATCTATCATCATTTCGGGCCTTGAATTAGGTCATTTGGCTCAATTGGGCCTTATCGGGCCTAAATGGGTTGAATCGGGTCAGTCGGGCCAACTTGGTCCAATCAGGCAAAATCATGTCTATTGGCTTAATTTGACCTAATTGAGCTTGATTTGCTTTAATGGGTTTAATCGGGCCAATTGGGCTTGATCGGATTTAATCGGACTGATCGGGCCTAATAAGGCTGAATTTGATCCAATTTGTTAGTTAAGTCAAATTTCGCTATGTGGGCCCCAATTTGTACATTTCATTAGTGCATGCATTGTAGTGTACATGTACGTGTCATCTAGTTATGAGGCTCCGAGCTCAACTATTATTACAGAACCCCATCTTTTATTACAGCAAACTCCTTCGTGACTCCGAGCTCAACTATACACCTTGGAAAAATTCGCTTACACCCTTATCCTGAGCTCAAAGCTCTTGAGGCCCTACTTTCAGGAACATCACATTCACGTACTCACTAATACTCCACTGGGGCATATAATGGGAGATCTCGGAGCAACAGGAAGAGTCGCTAAATGGGCGATGTTGACGACCTTCCTCCGGATGGGGAAGAAATTAAAATTTAAGAGTCGCCACCTACTTTTTATGAAAAATTAGGAAATCAGGATAAGGCACGTTGAGATTCTTGGGTTCGTTGTCAGTTACGTATGGGGAAGACGGAACACCCCCACCTGCCCCTCTGAAGAGGGTACTCTCAATTAAATAGCTTATATTTCAAAATTTAGGATTTATCATTTTATGCACAATATTATTTAATTACAGCTAATGCATGTATGCATGTGGTAATGCTAAGAATTTGTAAAACTAAATGTTATTAACTCCACGTGTTTCAATTTATTATTTGTTTGATTGTTTTTGTATGTGTGAAAATATGATTTTTATTAAGTTGGGCTCAGCGCGTTTCCATTTCCTCTTCATCCCCATTTTTAAAATATTTAGAGATGTAAAGTTCGGATACACCACCTGCCTTTAATCGTAGAGCTTGGTTAACCACATTACTCTATTTTATTTTTTAGAATAATTTTAGTTAGGGCTTAAAGATCGGTTAGACCGCCTAACTTTAGCCCAAAAGATGTTTAAGAAATTAATTAATGATTTATTAATTTTTATTCTATTTTAAAATTTATTTAAGGTATAGAGATCGGTTAAACCATCTCACTCTAACCTTATTTATAAAAGATTTTGAGATTTATTGGTTTTATTATTTTTATACTTTAAAATTTTATATAAGGTGTAGAGATCAGTTAAACCGCCTCACTCTAACCTTATTTTTAAAAGATTTAAAATTTATTAATTTTATATTTTTTAATTTTATTTAAGGTGTAGAAATCGGTTAAACCGTTTCACTCTAATCATATTTTTAAAGGGTTTTGATATTTTTATATTTTGAGCTATCTTTATAGTAAAAAATTATGAAATTATATATTAAAACCCAATTAAAAGTGATTACAATTGATTAAAACTAGATTTTTGGTCACTAAATGGGTTCCTATGATCAAAATGGCTCAGTCAGAATTAAAGTGGCTCGGTTAGAATTGAAAATGGCTCGGTCATATTCGATTTGGGCTCGACTGGATACAAAAGGGCTCGGATCATATTGAATTGGACTCGGTCGGATCGAAACCGACCGAGCCCGAGCCAGTGCGGGGCTAAACCCGCGCGCGTCGAATTTCCAAGCCCGAGCCTGAGCCGGTCATCGTTTCTGTTTTTAAGACCGGCCGTCTAGGCCTATATATGTGTCCTAAGATTTTCGACGGTTCCGGATCTAATGGCGATGTCAAAATTTGATTTTAACGCTTGTAGAATGAGATATTTGAGGGTGTAGTTCAGTTATGAAAAATAATTTTTATATTTCGCCGCCGTGGCTCATCGCCGGCGAAGCCACGGCGGTGTCACGTGATCTATATGGCATAGAGACTATGATGCAATGAAAATTTTGGTGTTTAGACGCGTACCTCAATGCGTTGATTTCGTTTTTTAGCGTTTTCGACGACGGCAACGGCGCAGTGAGGTGCAGTGGCTGCGAATTCATTGAGGACGAGTCCATGGAGATTGTGGCAAGTTGCAGCGACTCTCTTGTTCTCTCTCGTTTCCGGATGTTTTCGGCCGAGAGCTCCTGTCGACTCTTTCTCTCTCTGTCCGCCCCCCTCTCTTCGTCGTCGTCGTCGGAGTTATATAAGGCTCTTGAGCGTTACGTGAGCGTGAACGACGACCGCGGGCGTTACGCGAGCGGCGGTGATCGCAGGCGGTAACGTCAGCGTTTCATTTTCGATATTACACAAAAAATCCTCATTTTTGCTAAATCACAAAAACGGCCACGTTGATTTTGCAAAAGCTTGGGCTTGTAATTTTGGATTTGGCAAACATAGCCCCTCACGTGTAAATATTTGATTGTCGCGAAAATTTCTCATTCGTGCGTTGTCCCGTTAGTATTTCTAAACAATCCTATATGTCCATAAAGTCTCCAATTAAGCTAAAATAAATTTAATCATGTGAATCATGAATTTAAGCTTAATTGAGTTTATCGAATAAAATCGGGACGATAGTCCGGACAAAATGGGGTGTCTAGAGTTGTCCCTCTTTGTTGGATCCTTTGGAGAAGGATCAAATACAGATAAGGATATACCATATTTTATCCGGAGAGAGAGAAAGAGAGAGAGAGAGAGAAAATTTGAGCATAGCCGCCTTGATTCCCCAAAGTATCATTGTCACGAAAACAGCGCCTCGTGATGTGAAAGAATCTTCATGAGAACTATACCTCATGAATAAGATAAGTTGACATGAAAACTACGCCTCGCAATGGTAAAGTGTCTTTATGCAAGCTATACTTCACGAAGAATAGAAGTCAACACAAGAACTACGCCTCGTGACTTAAAAGTGTTTTATGAGAACTACAACTCATGAACAAAAAGATCTTTTTTATGAGAACTATGTCTCATGATTAAAAAAATTTTAATGAGAACTACGCCTCAAAATATTTTTTATGTTAAAAGGATTTTTATGAGAGCTACGCCTCAAAAGGTTTCTGATGAGAACTACATCTAATGGATAAAAAGATTTTTAAGAGAGCTACGCCTTAAAAGATTTTTTATGAGAAAAGGATTTTTATGAGAGCTACGCCTCAAAAGGTTTTATGAGAACTACGTCTCAAAAAGATTTTATGATGAGAATTGCGTCTCATGAAAAGAATTTTGTATGAGAACTAAGTCTCAGAAAGACAAGAACTGCGTCTCGTGAAAAGAATTTTTATGAGAACAACGTCTCAAAAAGATTTTATGACGAGAACTGCGTCTCGTGAAACAAAAATTTTTTATGAGAACTACGTCTCAAAAAGGTGTATGACGAGAACTGTGTCTCGTGTATAAAAACATTTTAATGAGAACTACGCCTCAAAAAGGTTTATGAGAATTACTTCTTAAAAAGATTTTATTACGATAACTGCGTCTCGTAAATAAAAAGATTTTATTACGAGAGCTGCGTCTCGTAAATAAAAAGATTTTATGAATACTGCGTCTCAAAAAGATTTTATGAGAACTACGTCTCAAAAAGATTTTATGACGAGAACTGGGTCTCGAAAAAAAGATTTTTATGAGAACTACGTCTCAAAAAGGTTTTATGGGAATTACGTCTCAAAAAGGTTTATGACGAGAACTGTGTCTCGAAAAGGTTTATGAGAATTACGTATCAAAAAGATTTTATTACGAGAACTGTGTCGCGTGAACAAAAATATTTTTATCAGGATTACGCCCATAAAAGATTTATGAAAACTACGTCTCAAAAAGATTTTATGACGAGAACAGCGTCTCGTGTAAAAGATTTATTATGAGAATTACATCTCAAAGGTTTGATGACAAATTTGTAATTTTTTTTTAAATGATTTGTTGAACAAAGTTAGAAAAATTTATTTTGTTGGAAGTTGATGTTTGTCAAAGATTTTATGCAAAAAAAAAAAAAAAAAAAAAAAAAAAAAAAAATGATTTTGTAGTGGTTGAAAGATTTCTGGTTGAAAAAGTTTTATGAAAAATAATTTTATGTTGACAATATGCACTGTGTGGATATTCGGTCAATCCGACTACTCAAAAAGTCATTGCCCCGGCATCCTGTTTCTTTTTTCCTTCTATTTCTTCATTTTTTTTTTCTTTTGTAGACATGTGTCTTCCTAAATTGCCCTGGTTCTATGCTTGTTAGCTGTTAATGTTGGAGATCAGCTTCTTCACAAATTTCTCTGACAAAAATTTGCCGCAGTGATAGCATGATTGATCAAAGTTTTGATCAAAATTTACTTCATAGTGTTTTGACCCTAGGAACCTACTTAGCAATCCAAATCTATTATTAATCAACTTTTAATCACTTTTAATTATATTTTAAGCTATAATTTTCATAAATTAACCAAATTTACACCTTATTTAACTGATAATAGGTATATGACATGTACGTATAAGTTCGGAGGAGATGGGTATTTCCCCGAAATTGATTTTTAATGGACGAATTAATGAAAAGCGATGAATATTACTTCTTAGTCGATATTTCATGACATATGCTTTTCATAGTTGATATTTTTTTTATTAACTAATAAATGAAGTTAAAAATATAATTATATTTGGGGTTGAGATGGATATTTTTTTCCCATCCAATAAAGATGTCGCATAAAATATTTTTAAATAAACGAAAAAGATCCGGTGGACACTGGTTATTCAAATAATAAACATCACACTTCATAAAATATTTTCTAATATATGAAAAGATCCGGTGGTACTGGTTCTTCAAATAATAAACATCACACTCATACAAATAAGGGATGGAATGGATATTCTACTTTCAAACATAATAACAATTGGATGATGAAGAGTAAACGGAAACGCGCTGAGCCCAACATTAACAAAAACAATAAGTACATCGATACACACACAAATAGATATCACATTTTACATTTATTCAATTTGCAAATATTCATGCTCGAGTAGTTATGCATGTCAAAATAAATCTAAAATCGTTATAATCACTTATAGAGTACCCTCTTTCGAGGGGCGCTGTAGGGGTATACCATTTTTCCCACACGTAACCGACGAACGAGCCCATAAATCTCAAAAGTGTCTTATCTGGTTTCCTAATTTTTCACAAAAATTAGGTGGCAACTCCAAAATTTTTCTTTTTCTTTAAGGTCATCAACAGATGGCGACTCCGCTGGGGACCCGTCAGGCTCGTTATTATCAGTAATTAAAATAATTTTGGATTTAGTTTGGCAGGGTTATGGATGTATGTCGTTTGATTCTTTATATTGTGAATATTTTGTTGTTCCTCTATACCATACCTAGCTTCTTATATTGCATTGCATATGCATGCACTTACGGCATATGCCCATCCCATTTACCGGGACAATCCGCGAGCATCGCCGTGCAATGTGCATGTGAGTAGCCGGACTAATATGCATAGTAATTTTTAGATTTAAACCATATGATGATACTGTGTTTGTCAAAACTGATTCTTGATTTTTTGCTGAGGTATCGGTCGACCGAAACCTGTAAAACTTTATATCTACGATGTCTCGGGTTGAGATATCGGTCGACCGAAAACACAATCATGGACAAGACATTGAAAGAGTGGATGCCCGAAAAGTCAATTATATTTAATATATTGGCAAACACACACTTTATTATAAACATGTTTTTTTATTTATTTGTTTAATTATAAGAGTATTATATATACATATTTATCGCATCGTCATATTTTTGTGTGTGTTTATGAATGCATGTGATAAACCGCATGGACAAGGGCAATAGATCTAGGATCATGATAGTAGATCATGATAATGAGACCTAACATCTTATAAACCTAAGTCCAAAATATTCTTAGTTATAGGTGCCAGTTGAGTAGGGCTCAATGGCACCGCAAAAAGGACTAAAAATACAAACAGCTTACTGTCTCATATGATGAGATTAGTGATCTCATTACTACAAGTGTAGTTGACACTGAAGTAAGTGTGTATGTGCTCATCAGAGAATGAGTTAACTGAATTGACTCGCTAAAAGAATACTAATGGAATTAGTCAATGGTTATCTTTTCTAATTGATAGTTGGCCAAAGTTGTGCCTTGATCTTGACTTAGAGGTGCCAAGTTCGTTATGTATAGAACAATTATACTTTAGTGTGTATCCAAATACAGCAGCTTAGCTGTACACGGGTGCCATCTGGTTATAGATATTTGCACATGAAGATAGATGAGAACCAATAAAGAATCTGTCACCTCCTCGTAAGGAGGAGAACATTCTATCTGTCTTTAATATAGAGCTAGCTCAGAAAATCTTTGGCCGAAATACGATGTGAATTAAGAAGAGTTTTTAATGTCACAACAAAGCTAATCTATTAAGACGGATACATATGATTGAGCAGATTTAGGTTTGACTGATATCCATACTCTAAGCTCATTCGGAATGTTAGAAAGGAACAGAAAGATTATATGGCATGGTAATTATCCACATAAGAGGTTTTGATGATGAATTTAAAATTCATACCACACAGGTGGTCATAGCATGTTGCTAAACGTTAACCATTATCTGTAGATAAATATAATTAGTTGGTTGAACTAATTATTTGTTAATTGGTTGAAATAACTATTTATTCACTGCTGGCATGGTATTGAACCTAATGGGTCAAACGCATATGAGACGCGATTGCGAAACCGAATTTTTGTACCTGTAGGGGCTGCTTTTGCCAAAACAGTTTGGAGGTCATACGTTTTTGCAAATATGTGAAAAACGTTGGTTTTACGCGCGGACGAACGCGAAGCGGCGGCCGTTCGACGGTCGGCCGCGTGCGTTGAGAATTTTGAACGCCGCTAGCACGGTATACATCTCTCGCGCGCACGGTCTTCTCAGGGGTTAGAACCGAGCTCAACACCCATCGTCGGCGACGGAAATCCCCAGCGAACTTCTCGGCCGAAGGCTTCGAGTTTTACGACCGACCTCGTTGATCCACTAAACCTCCTCAAAAGGCACCCTCGACCTTAATTTCGGCTTCTCTACCGGCCGACGACGAGAGCGGAGCTGTTGGACTGCGCTGGCGGTGACGGATTATTCGTGGTGGCACGGCCGACTGACGAAACCGAACTCTGGCGAACGACAACAGCTGGCGGCTCGTCTGCAAGCTTGAACGACGAAGACGAACTGAGGACGGTGGTCGAGAGGGTCTGCGGCAGACGGACGGTGGCGAAAATCGGCGATCCCCGTTTTTCGAAGTTAACGGGTTGAAGACGACGATAAGGGGTTCGGGTTTGCCCCCGACCCGTTAAGCTGTTTTATACAGTGTAAAGAGCTTAAAATTCGTTAACGGGTTTTCGGGTTTGACTCACAGACCCGTTAAGACCGGAAATCTGTTTTAAAGGTTAAAACGGATTCTAAACGGACTCGGGTTGGACCTGGTGGCCTGTTAGGAAGTATTTGATTTAATTTGATTAAATCATATCTGGTTTCGCGATTATCTCAGTGTGGATTACTGTTAGATGCTGGGTACGTTCGCGCCTTGATTCATCGGAACCTAATTTTCTTCTGGGGTTCTCATTTCACGGATACAAGGTATTCTGATAAACTCGTAGACACAAATAGCAGCATGATAGGACCGAATAAATTCATTAGATTAATTTATTTCTTTCATGTGTTTTAATATGTACATTTGATATACATGTTGTTACGATTATTTTAGTATACCAATAAGATCCTTTTTCGGTCTTACGGACAATATTGTAAAAATTTTAAATTTTCGCTGTGCATGCTGATGTATTGATTTATTCCGTTACCCAACAGACATTGTACAAGCAATCTAATGGCAAAACTCGAGGAAACAAAAGAATGCGTAGCACCAAAATCAAACAATATAAACGCGGATATGCTACAAACTGATAATATACCTGTGATGGCCGTAGAGCTACCTCCGGCCTCATCACTGGTCAAAGCGTGCACGCGACCCTGCACCCTCGGCGGCTATCCTCCCTGCCCCTGAGGCGCTGCTTGTTGTACTGCGGCTTGACCCTGTGGCTGCGGCAACGGTGGTTGCCGCTGCGGTCGATCCTGCCTCTGCTGCTACGATAGATTCGGGCACTGAGTTCGGTAATGTCCCTTCTGGTGGCACGATACTCATATGGGCACATCAAGGTTTCGAAATTCTTCTCCATCTCCATAATCCAGTCATCGGCCTTATCTGTGTCCGATCCTCCGTCAAATTTCGGCGGTTTCATCTTCTGGAACCGAGCAAGGAAATCCAGGTATTCCTTTCTTCTCTGATCCTCTGCTTGTACTGGCTCTACCTCGACATGGACTGGAATCGGCTCTGGTTCTGCGATCTGAGGTGGTACGGCTCTCTGGGCTTCGTGCTCATCTAAAGCTGCCGCTATCGCCTCACGAATCATCTGGGCTAAATCCGCACCAGCTGGTGGCGGATTCGGCACTCCCAGACCAGGTACAAAACGGGGTCGACCACGTGGTGGCATCCTGGCAACACAAGCGACCGATGACAACACTACTCTAATCGCCCGTAACACTCGGTTATCACCCCATTTCATTTTACCATGTTTTAGTTTCTTGGAAGTACTGAGCTATATCTTGCTCGATTACTATAAAATGTCACGGACCCGTAAACCCGGGGCCGGCGACGATGGATAAAAACAAGTCTAAAAAGAGTATGCGGAAAGCTTTTCAAAACATGGCAACGTATTTAAAATCATGACTAAGCCGGCGTTCTGACTCCCTGGCACCGGGCTACGTCACGGGAGGAGGTGGACGCTCGCACAAGAACCAACTAAGCTTGCTAGAGATCCTAAAATATCAATCTTCTCCATTGTACACAAGGATCCCAAGCAACCTTAGGTCCAAAACATAAAATCATTTAAAACTTGAAAGTATACAGTATCTTTTGTAAGTACCGGCTCAACCTGTATTTCTTAAAAACTTTTGGAAGTGTCAAATCTCTTAGGTGCAAGTATTTGAAACCACAAATAGTTGAAACTCATTTTAGAAACCATTTTGATCAAAATCAAAATTCACATTCCAGATAACTATCTGTCGACCGATATCTCAACCCGAGACATCGTCGATATAAAGTTTTACAGGTTTCGGTCGACCGATACCTGCAGCAAAATCAGAAACCAGTTTTGACAATGCACAAAACTAAATTCCTTAAATATCCAAAACTTGTTTCCAATCAATCGTAACAACATTTTACACATGCTAGGACTCCTCAAAATACTTTTGAATGCTCAACATAATTTGG
>MJHO01000654.1:0-19068 GCA_002076135.1 Xerophyta viscosa | reverse complement strand
GCTCACCTTTGTTTTAAAAGATTATTTGTGTTGGATTCGAGTTGGGATCCATCTTGCAAAGGATTTCTAAGCTTCCGCTGTGATTTTCGCCGACCCGATCCGGGTCCGGACAGTATTTTTGTAGATCTTGTACGAAATAGGTATATCTATATAATTCTCACTTAGATCTATGAAATTTTAGTAAGATTTTGCGATTTGGGATGAGATATTTTGAGAATGGGGGAGGGGGGCGAAGTAAAGGAAGAAAATAAGAAAGAAGGAATGAGCTGGGGGGGCTGTGCTCGGGTTAGGTTAAAGGGTAAAATGGAACGCCACTGTAAGTGGCGTTCCAAGCGCCAGTTAGACTGGTGTTTTCTTCTGCCGCCAGTTTAATTGGCGATAGTATCTACCGCTAGTTTAGCTGGTGTTAGATGCTATCGCCAGTTAAACTGGCGGCAATAACTTCTCCACGCCACCAACAGCCAGGTGGCGCTGACGTGGACCCTGCCGCCAGTTTAACTGGCGGCAGCGTTTTATTTTTGTAATTTTTTATATTTGATTTTATTTTCGTAATTTAATTAAAAATAATTAAAAAAAAACGATATGTGGTGGATATATAGGAGAAGGAATTTTTTTTAAAAAATATTTTTTAATAAAAATTACGAAAATAAAATCAATTACTAAAAATTACAAAACTAAAACGCTGCCGCCAGTTAAAGTGGCAGCAACGTTCCACGTCAGCGCCACCTGGAGCTGTTGGTGGCATGGCTTACTATCGCCAGTTTAACTGTCGATAACATCTAACGCCAGTTAAACTGACGGTAGATACTAACGCCAGTTTAACTGGCGACAGTAGAAAACACCACTTATAGTGACGTTTCTGCAAACTGCCAACATATAACTTGCAACCACCCCCCTCCCCTTGCAGCTACTTGCAACCACAACTTCCCCCCCTTGCCCCGCCCAACATTCAATAAAATATCTAAACCTTCCCTCTCCCCAACCAACCACCTCGACCACCAGCACCTCCCCATAGCTACAACCACACCTCCCCCCCAATAAAACATCCATTCAACCCCCCTAATCCACCCACCATTCCCAAAGAGCACCCAACCACTATCCATCCAACCCCCCAACCCCTATTCATGCAACCTCCCAACTCAAACACATGGCAACAGGAAACAAACTCAAGATATAAATATTTAAAATAAACATATAATAGTTAATACAAACACTAACATAAAAAAACAAAACTCAAAATATAATTATTTTACAAAATTTAATATAAACTCAAATTATAAGATATAAACCCAAATATTTAATATCTCCACCAAAAAATGTACGAGCACAACTATACTTAACATAAGTATAACATAAAATATATGTCTCAAATATAAATACAATGCTCAAGATAACAAATATAAACTCAATTTAGTTAGTTGTCGTTATATAGATTTGGAGGTCTTTTTTCTCTTTTTGACAACCTTAGGAAACTTAATCCGCTGAAACGTCAGCACTCCCGTGGTTGCGGCTGCTCCTGTGGCTCTAGCTCCGGCTTCGGCTGCGGCTGTGGCACCAGCTCCGGCTGCGGCGACTCCCGCTCTTGCAGCTGTTGCCCTGGCTCCTTAAACTTGGGTATCTCCTGTGTAATATGACCCGGATCAAAAGTACAAGGTCCCTCGTAAAATGACGTAGATGTAGTCTGCTCGTATCCCATATAATGTGAAGTAGAACCCTGCTCATATGCTCCAAAATAAAAAGTAGACGTACCCTGCCCATATGTACCGTATGCTTAAGGACCCTGCCCGTATGTACCATATGCGGAAGAAGCAAATTTCATGTATATTGTTTGCCAACTTGGGTGCGATGATCAGGCTCCTGAAAGTGCATCTCATCTGCAGCCTCATGTTGGACTCCAACATTATCATCATTCATCACATCCGCCTCGTCATTATGTGCAACATGAGGTACCACCATCGGAAGAATGTTTGCACGTATTTTCAGGGCATACTCATGATAATGCCGAAACATCTCAATACAAATACTCTGAATATACGCTCCATGAGTGTAGCCAGATATAGCATCATCTCCAGCTATATTTTAGATGTTTTGTATGTTTTGAAACTGTTATATCAACGAGAAAGAAATATTAGTTTGACATATATGACAGGTGTGTTCCAGACATTGTTAATAAAAAGAAACATATACAACCTTACCCTATATTCATTTATAAGGCACTTGCAGGAAATATATCTTATGGCGATCCGCTTATACCACTCCAAATAAGCGTTGAAGTTGTCTCCGGCATCTTGGACAATTCGGTCAAGCCTTCCATTCTATATTTCAATATTACTCTTGTGGCATACATTCCGATCCGATGCTTGCATAAAGTTATGCTTTTGTAATCCTACATTTGTATTTATAGCGTCGGGAATATCCTTGGCAAATCCGAACTGACGTAGGACACGATCCGATGCGTGCCACTCAACCACGCAGAAATAGATAAGAGGGACCTTCCCTCGCCAAATATATTACCTTTTTTACAACATACATGAAGGCAAGCTAATATATCTTCGGAAGAAGGAGTACATATCAGCAGCAACAGGAAATCCGATTTACATAACAGTAATAAAAAAAAATTATTTTTTCGAAAAATATCCATCTCTTGAGTTTATGTATGATGAATTTATAGGTCCAAAACTCCATTTATTATATAAAATAAATTAATAAGAAATAATTAAAAAGTATTTATTTAATTATTTTTTTAAAGTAGATTTATGCAAATTAAAATAACCTTTTTATTAAATTTAACCAAAAAAAAGCTTTTACACGCGAGTAGGCCAAAATCGCCTGCCGCGGTTGTAATAGAACACGAACGTATCGCTCCAATATAACATCATCTGCATCGGCGGGGATAACCGCAAACTTCTCCAAAAGCCATTTGAACCTACCCGACCTCCACTAATCTTATTAGGTGGAGGTACTTTTCCTAGCAACCTTGCAAAAATATCCTGCCACATATGACAAGAAGTGGGGCACATCACCGGCTTCCCTTCTACCGGTAAGCTTAATAGTACTTTCACATCCTATAAGGTAATCGTACACTCACCAACAGGCAGTCCTGACGCCATCTCTCTACCATGGCAGTAATCATGGCTGCATCAATTTGCATAAAGCCCAGCCGTCTAAACCGTTGGAATCCAGCTCGGTGTAGATAAGGAATCAGGCGATCATCAAGCTGAACACTCTCATGTAGTAGGGTATCGAACCGTCGAACCCGTAAAGTGGTAGTATCTCCTGCAAAGGCAATCTAGGATCTGTGGCTATCCTGGAGCTGCGATTTGCAGGTCCAGGCTGTGGCACCATCTAGTACTGCAAATTAAATCGTAACACATATCAGCAATTTGTAATAACTACAGTACGAAAAAAATATATTGCCAAAATATGTGAAACAACTTTTAAATAGATTTTAAAAAATACAGCACGGAAAAATAGTAATAACTGCATCATGAATTATAGCAAATTGTAAACAATACACTTATAATACAAATGATACGCAGTCAAACCACAAATTTAATCAAATAAAAACGATACACTTGTCAACCACATCCGCCAATATTTTGTTGTCATTGTGTAGTAGGGCAATGTTTCGACTTGTGCCCCTGTTGTTGGCAATGCCTGCACCAAGCATCAGGGGTCTCCACCCAGTCCATCTCGTTCCGCAGTCAGTTAGTGATAGGTCTTCCAATCTTTCTTCTCTTTGCAGGATCGGGTATAAAGCGTATGCCATCATAGGGTGGCCAATAGTGCTGATCTGTAATTGTATTAAACCTCGGTGCGTATGTACTTCGATACCATGCAACCGTGTAATATGGATGGACATAATCCTGCACACGATGCTTTGCTTTCTTTATTGCCGCAATCGCATGTGAGCAAGGCATATGATAAATTTGCCATTTTTGGCAAGTACAAGTTATCTGTGATAATATGATGGTCTGCATACGAAAAAACTAAAGTTACAAATCGGCACAAGTCTATGACTACATGTCAAAATGAAATAGAAATTATTTTACCTGCTTGTGCCCTCCCTTGTCTCCGGAGACATGATTACGGTGTCCAGTCGTAATTTCAAACTGTCCCGTTTCGCGGTCAAACATCATCACACTGTGTCCACCGCTATGCTTCTCAACTTTAACTAGGCTATTAGATATTGTAAGGGTGAGCTCACTTCCCTCTTGTTCTCCCGGTTCGTCGCGTCTATCTGTAAAATATTTAACAATTTTGTACCAGGTAGTCTCAGCCACGCCCGAAATTGGGAAAGACCTGATTCCCTTCAGCACACCATTAAAACTCTCCAATAAGTTTCGTGGTCATTCTGTCCAAATCTTAGCCCCGCCTTCATTCAAACGCTAAGGCCCTAGTGTTCTAAGACGAATCTTCTACAGCCACGTAAAAGTGCGTTCATTTACTTCCTTGATTTGCTTCATCCACTTGTTATGTTTTCCATACTTGCGCCTGAGTGTCGGCATTCCAACACCATGCGCTTACAGACTGACATTTTTGAATTTCCTTATTGAAATTGGAACAGATGTGCCGCAGACAATATCGATGTTCCAACCGTAGATGTACCGTTGTTGTGTTTGACCGCCTTAAGAATACCTGGATGACGATCAGATATAAGTGTACTCCGGCCCTCCCGATTCCTCACCAACGGAGCAATACACTCAAGGAACCAACTCATATATCTGTCGTTTCTTTCTCAACTACTACAAACGCAACAGGAAACACAGGGCAGTTGCCATTTACAGTGGTGGCAATAAGTAAATACTCTTTATACTTGCCATAAAGGAAAGTGGCGTCTATGCTCAGAACTGGAGAATGTTGACGACCTTCCTCCGGTGATGGAAAAGGGTTGGAGTCGCCACCTAGATATTTATTGCAAATCTATAGGAAACCGGGATAATGTACATAAAGATTCTCAGGCTCGTTCATCGTTTACGTGTGGGAGAAGGACGGAACACCCCCTACAGCGCCTCCTCAACAAGAGGAGTACTCTATAAAGTGATTAAAATTATCTTGATTTTATATTTAACAACAATTTCTATTGTTAGAATATTTACATTTTTATTTATCCGCTTATTATGAAATAGAGATATCGGCATCCACCTCACCCCCTAAATCAACTTTTGGGCGGATATATTCAAATAAAGAAAATACATTTATCAGGACAATACCCATCGTCCCTTTTCAATATTTTTTTATTTTTTTACATGGGATTTGATTTTTGTAAGTATGCCTGACTGTCTTATGAGAGCAATATCCATTGCTCCCGTTTTGGCCATTTATTCTTATTTAATACGATCATTTAGATTCGGGTCTAGCCGGTCCTGAATCTTTATACTTGGATAAATCAAATCTCGTTCAAAATATACATGTATTCAATTAAAGAACATAATTCGAAAGAATAATTTTATTTTTTTTAAAGTTTGGGGCTCAGCGCTGTGTTATTTCCTCTTCATCGCCCCTTCTATCAAGGTATGAATATCAATCTCAACCCTAATAATAAATTTATATTTTTATTAATATCGGGGGGAGAAATGTCTATTTCTATCCCAAAGTTTAGTTATACATTTTATTTATCTTCTAAAAATATATGTTTTGAGTTTAATAAATTTTTTATTAGAGTAGGAAGTAAGCAATATCCATCGCTTATACCTGAACTTCCTTTTATTTATTAAGTGTCAGTTTCGGAAGAAATATCCATCTCCTCCGATTTTTAATTCTAAAAGGTTGTTGAAAACATTAATAGGGTAACGGAAAAATGATATCCATCTCCTTCCCGGTCCTGCTCATTATTACTTTAAAAAAAATTTATTTTTTTCGGGCAGAAAATATCCATCTCTTCTGAGTTTATTATGGGATGAATTTATAGGTCCAAACTCATTTATTATTATAAAATAAATTAATTAAAAATAATTAAAAATATTTATTATTATTTTTTTAAAGTAGATTTATGCAAATAAATAACCTTTTTTATTAAATTTAACCAAAAAAAAAAGCTTTTACACGCGAGTAGGCCAAAATTTCGGCCTGCTCGCGTAGAACGAACGATCGGACTCCCTGTCCGATCGTCGTCCTCGCAGGCGATCGCCGCGCGCGAGCGCGCCGCTGTAAGGTTTCGGATTTTCGTGAATTAATATTTATTTTAAATCGGATTTGTGCGGAGTTTGATTTGGTTTGTTTCGAGTTTGTTCGAGAGATTTATGGGTTTCTGGGTGCTTGATTTGTATTAGAATTGAATGTAAATTGATTTGGTGTGTTTTGGGCTTGATTTGGGCCCATTTGGGGTTGGACCCGGCCGACCGAGCCCAACGAACCCGGGACGAGCCATTTGGCTCGCCCAAGTCCCGCCCCCGCTGCATTCTCTCTCGCTCGTCTGTCTCCCTCTCTCACTCGCATCTCTCGATCTCTCTCGCCTCTAGTCGCCGCGCCCTGCCGCCGCGCGGCGCGTATGGTCGCCGTCGCCGCGCCGTTCCGTCGCCGGCCGTCGCCGCCCGACCCCTCCTCTTTCTGGCACTGTCCCTCTCCCTCTCGCTCCGTCTCGCGCTCGTTTTTCTCGCCCGCCGCGGACCCTATGACCTGTCGGCGCGCGTCGATTCCGGCCGGCGTCGCCGTCGTGGATTTTCTCCAGTCACCTGGCGCCACCGACGCCTCCCCGACCTCCATTGGACCCCGTCGCGCCGGATCTCGCTCTAGTCCTCTTGCTCCCGTTCGGCCGCGCCGCACGGCAGTCGCCGCTACTGGCTTGCTCCTGGCCGTTCGCCCGGTCGGCGCCTCTTCCGTCGTCTGCCGCAACCGATTGCCGCCGCTTGGAGCTTGCGCCGATGTCTCCGGCGAAGCTTTTCCGGCGAACTCGGATGCTTCGTCTGCTTTGCCTCTGGCTCGTGAACGCTTGGTGTGGTTGTTTTTGGTTGAGCACTTGGGGATTCACGTCGTCCGTCGGGTCTTGGTTTGGTAAGACCGGGACATAGGTTAGTGAACCCGCGGTCTCACTTGTGTGATTTTCTGTTGATTCTTATTAGTCGTGTGGATATATATATTTATATTATATTTATATAATAATATAATAATATATATATCATATGCATTGTGTTGTTAGCACCGTGGATGTGTAATTTTTATGCGAGTGCTTTAGTATGTGGTGGAACCAATGACTTAGCGTAATTGAAATACGTTGTGATAACTTGTTCGAATGTGTACTTTAGCTTGTGGTTGAACCCTTACTTTAGTAGTAGTGACATTGTCTTTATTACGACTTGTCGGACAATCTCTAGTAGATGTGACAATCTTTTGGCTAGTTACTTGACACTATTATGAATATTAAACCGATCTTTGATGGATTTGAGTGGTATTTCGGCATGACTGCCATGTTTATATTTAATATAAAAAGTTTATTATGTGACATGTAGAATGCGTTGGACTTGACTTAGAGTGACTTTGAGCGCCGCTGCGCTCTAGTTTTATACCTATTGTAGTGCTTGACGCTAGTTAATTACTTAGAAAGAGTAATTTACAGCACTGACTGCTGGATAATTACCTTTGGCTAGAGATCGTCGTAGGTGTGTGTTGTGACATGTTCGTTGTATAGCTTGTTCTGCTTTGTATCGTTGTGTTGTGGTAGAAGTGCGATGTGACTTTTACTTGTGTTGTACGCATGACTGACCTACTTAGACGGTATGCGAGCGATTGCTCTAGCAATACCATTAGTAGAGCGGACTTTGTGATGTGGCGTTGTTTCCTCCGTGTGTTTCTTTCTCTTCCTTTGTGAGTTCGGAGTTCTGATTTCTAGGGATAGGCTTGAGTTGAAACATATTTCTAATAAGGGTTCGCACTTGATCTTTGTTTTGATGTTTTGGTAATGTACCGTCGAGAGGGTTTTACTTTCGTTGTTTGAAATGCTTTGTGATTGTAAAGCATGCGGATTGTGTGGATTTGTGAAATCTAGCATGTTGATGTTATGAGAAACATGTGGGTTGGTTGCACCTTTATAATGTTTAAACATGATTTGTGAGCATCACATTAGATGGTTAGCAATGATCTTACATGGAGGAAATTGGGAATTACAATGCAGTTGTTGTGGTGCTTATTATATTTTTAGCGTGAAACGTTGTATTTTCACTTGTTTTGCGATTGTGGACTCGACACGTGAGCGCTAATAAGATTTATGTTGTGTGTTATATTGTTGGCAATGTTCGGAAATACTCTCTCTCTTCATTTTAATGTGATGATATCAGGATTGTTATATATTTATTAGCGTGAAACCGTTGTATGTCTTACACTTACTTTGATTTGAAGACATCCGACAACGTGAGCGCTAAATGAGAATTTGAATAAAGTGAAATATTTATGCGTGGGACTCTTTCGTTGGAAACCTGCATCGCCTAGTTCGCTCTCCATGAGTCGAGTGGATATCGCCGGGACGAATAGGACGATGTGGGCGCCGAGCCCAGATTAGTTGTCTCGAGAGAAGAGAAGACCGGCGGGCCGTAGTTATGGCCAGCCCGAGGCCAAGGGGGCGGCTACAAAAAACCAGAACGAAGCTTGAATCGGCAATTCCGAAGCGCCGGTTAGATCAAGTAACCCCTTAAGGCCAAAAGGATCGCCCTGCGTAGGGTTATTGGGGGACGCGACGTGCACCGTGTCTGACCCCAGATCCTTTTGTGCTGCGGTACCTAAACAAGGGTTGTTTGCGTTATAACACTGAGAGGACTAACTGGTTGGGTAGTTTTAGTCCGCTGACTAAGAAAGATAACGATATATACCGATTGGGCTTTGGGTGATCGATTACCTTACCATTTTTTATTATGTTTTTGATGTTAATCATGTTTAATTATTAGCCAAGCAGCTCTTTGTTGTTGATGACTTGGCTTGTTTATAGTAGCCGATAGCTTATAGTTGTAAGCTTGCTACTTTGTTATGCGAACATTCGCTTTTTTGGTTTGTTTATTGTTGCCGTTGGTTTATTCGGATTTCAATAAAAAGGAAAAGTGTTGCCTTGTGAGGAATTGTTAGCACGTAACTATGCGTTGAGTGCTCTTGTGTGTTTGTGGTGTGTGACTGCTCCTGGCCGTTCCTTGCAGGGTCCGGTTGGGCTCACTCACTGAGTATATTTTTATATACTCACTGTACTACTTTCCCCGCAGGTTGTTGCGAGGACCGGACGACGTAGAGCGAGATTCGGGGTTCAGAAGTTGTTGGGAAAATAAAGAAATTAAAAAATGTATTTTATTCTTCCAGCTGTGTATTTTAAATGTTTTGAAATTTAGTATTGTATTTCGGAAGTACTAGCTCATAACATCTCATATCATTTGTATATTTTCACCTAAATTTTCGACCCCCGAAAACGGGGCGTCACAGCCGCAGTCCGCGGTCCCGGCGCCGCGGTTCACGTCGGAGACCTCACCCCTAGGTAAATCGACCCTTCTGAGCTCATTGGTGACGTCAAAAATTGATTTTAACGATTGTATACATGTGTTTTTCGGGGGTACAACTTTCGGTTAAAAATTATTTTTCATTTTCCGGCCGTCACGGTAAGCCGACGGCCGTCCCGTTCGTTCAGATGTATTCTACCACGTCCACTAAGCATATATAGCCATTAATGGCGGGACGTTTTTCGTTCGTTCGAGTTTCATGCGTTTGTTAGGCTTTCGGGTTATTTAGGCCGCCGCCGGTTAGGCTGGTTCTCCAATACTTAAATGAGTTTTTTAGAGTCTATAGAGCACGCTGTAGAACCAGTAGAGAGTTAGGACGAGATTACCTCGAGTTATAAGTTCGGCCCGAAAGTTTGAGGTGGCGGCGCGGCGACGGTTACGGCGATGACGAGTTCGGGGCTACTCAGTGAGGCAGTAGGTGGAGGAGGGGAAGTTTATCACTGGATTTGGGGTGGGTTGCGAGCTCTGCGAGCTCGTCTCTCTCTTCTTCTCTCTCTTTTCTCATAAACTCTCTCTCTCTCTCTAAGCTCTCTCTTTCACCAGCAGCTTTCCTCTCCTCCTCTTCCTTTTTTTTTTGAGATTTTGATGGGTATTTTATAGATGTCGATGGGGTAAAATAGGTATTTTGTGAGTGATTAGGGATAGGTTAAAGGTTTATGGTTTAGGGTGATTGGTATAGGGAATGAAGGATGGGAGTAGTGGGTGGGCCGTGGCTGCCATCCACTCTCTTTTTTTTAAATAATTCTTTAATATTAATATTATATGTATACTCCTGTAATGTATATATAACATATTATATATGCGTTGTGTAATATATATACCGCGTATGTTTGTATTTATGTGTCCAAGAGTTCGTGAAATAGTGGGTCGGACAATAATGGGGTGTCGCATTGCCCCTCTTTGTCTAAATCATTTTGGAAAAGGATTCAGACAAAGATAAAAAGAGATACCACATTTTGTTTTGGCGAGAGAGCTTTCATTTCGTCACTTGTGCATTTTACTGAGAGTGAAATGATAGTTATTCAATGCGTTTTGGTGTGGACCATGAAATCGATCTTCTTACGATAAAAGTGACCCTTGAGCACAAGTCGACAAGGATGAGATGAAATTGGACAACGCGAGACGACGCCATCGCGAAGAGAAAAGAGTTTCATGATGAACTAACACGCTCATAAAAGGAGAGGCAATCAACACGAGATACAGCCCTTTGTGAGAAAAAGTTTTCCCTGAGAACTACGCGTCATGAAAATGAGTGTCATAAAAATACGGCATATGACAAAAGAGAATTGAAAGAGAACTACGCCCGAAATCAGAGAAATCGATATAAGAACTAAGCCTCGTGACGAGAAAAGTTTAAATGAGAACTACACAACGTCTCATGAATGAGAAAATGACACGAGATCTACGCCTCGTGACGAGAAAGAGTTTTCATGAGAACTATGCTTCATGATAAAGAGAAAATGAACACGAGATCGTCGCCTCGTTGATGAGAAAGAAATTTTTTGAGAACTAACGCCTCATGATTAAGAGAAAATGACACGAGATCTCGTTCGTGTGGGGAATTTTCATGAGAACTATGCCTCATGATTAAGAGAAAATGATACGTGATCTACGCCTCGTGACGAAAAAGAGTTTTCGTGAGAATTACATCTCATGATTAAGAGAAAATGACACGAGATCTACGCCTCGTGACAAGAAAGAGTTTTCATGAGAACTACGCCTCATGAATAAGATAAGTTATCATAAGAACTACGCCTTATGACGAGAAAAAGAAATGAGAAGAACGCCTCGTGGAGGGAAAGAGCTTTCATGAGAATTACGCCTCATGAAGAAGAGAAAATGACATGAGATCTACGCCTCGTGACAAGAAAGAGTTTTAATGAGAACTACACCTCATGAATAACATAAGTTATCATAAGAACGACGCCTTATGACGAGAAAGAGCTTTCATGAGAACTACGCCTCATGAAAAAGAGAAATCGACGCGAGAACTACGCCCCGTGACGAGAATGAGTTTTCATGAGAACTATGCCTCATGAAAAAGAGAAAAGTCGTCATAAGAACTACGCTTTATGACGAAAGAGAGATCGAGAACGGACAGAACCGCCGACTGCAGCAGTGACCAGAGAACTGAGAGAGCGATGCGAGCTATGGCGGGGATTTGAGACTGGAATCGTCCATCAAAAGACCCGGTGCGGACTCTGCTCGACTGACCCGAAGATGAGAAGAAGTACGAGTCAATTGTAGAGAAAGACTGAAGGACGTGTGTGTGCGGCGCAGAATTCTGTAAGGGAGAAATAAGCTTGCGGATCACGAAGACTTTATGAGATAACCACAATTTATTTGCATCTCAGAATCTGAGACGTCAGCGTTCATTTGAGAGGTACTTTGAGTGATCGATTGCGTCGATTGTTATTTTGTGCGACGCTACTTAGGGCTCGTCATTTCATGGCGGAATATCCTGTCTTGCGCATCGAGACATGGTCCGAGCCACTTAGTGAATTTTATTTTCGAGAATTTTTTATCATGCCGATTTTTTCCATCTCTCTTTTAAAATGGGCCAAATCAAGTCGCCATAATTACACAGCCATGAAATCAATCCAAACAATCGAACATATCCTAAAGCGTTAAATTCCGATATATCATATCAAGTCCCACCCAGACATCACCAACAACTAAAATCTCCAAATATGATCCGATATGCCCCCAGCTTCCAATACTCCGTATTACACATTCAATGCAATATTTTTATTCTATACTTTTCTCCGAATTAAATTTTCTCCCTCAATTTTCTTCAATATACAGTACTATTAAATCCATTAGCGAAGTAATGAAGTTTGAAAACAGGTCGACATTATCTTCGCTAAATTTTTCGCGATCGTAGGCCGGCACACACGAAATAACAATATGGAGCATTCATCAAACAACCACATACTACGAGGACCAAATATCAGAAGAGAAAAAGTCTCCCCCCAGTTTAAATGTATGGCGGTCTGATTCTGTTTCAAAGAACGCTGTATACTATAATCTGTCACGGTCACCTAGCGCAGCAAGATATTGCTAGCAGGAAGTATTTGCTTTGGTAAAATCAAAAATGTTGAAAAAATTGGCGCGCCAGATATGTATAAGCACCGAGCTCTTTTTACGAGCTCCTTCTAATTTTGATAGTTCATCATTTGTATTTCAATTTCATCTTTTATACATATAAGGAAATCAGCTCCATCGAGTGCGCATTCAAATTACTATGCTATAAAATTTTGTAAATAATTGCATAATTGTTCATCCGCTTGCCTCCTTATAGAAATTGCCCTCCAGTTGCCACCCATCTTCTTATAAATCGTAAAGTCTTTCTCCTTGAAATCAAACAAATTATGTCTGCACGCAATATTTAGCTTTAAGCTTATCATGATATGTATTCTTCTTATTCTCCGTATCATGCTGCCAGATAAGTTCTTTTCCTAGAGATTTCTTCAAAACATAATAAAAATCTGACAGTAGAACTGAAATCTTTAAAGTTTGGCGTATGCCTATAGATAACTTCATTCTTTCAATAAATCAGCATTACCAACAAATCTAGGAGAAAAATCAAAAATTTTATTATCATTCAAGTTCAAATCTCTGCTCCCCCAAAACATCCTTTTAAGAGTAGGTTGAGGAGTTTGACTAGTAGATTTATGTTGAAGGAGATTATGGAGCAAAAATATTGATTATTAAATAAAAATTTATTCCAAAATATTGTAAAAAGTCAACCAACTTTAAAGATTCAACGTTCCCTTACTATGTATTTTAATTCGTGACTACTATTAACTTGCCGTAGAGAAGAATCTAGATCTTGCAGCCCCTTTTGAGTAGAATTTTTCGAAAACTTTAACGAAATTTAATGGACAAAAGTAGGATCATGATACTGATAATCATAATAATTACAGATCTATTCTCGAATGCATGTTCTTTATTTAATATTATAAAGAGAATAATTCGCAGCTTGTCTTGCCCTACCTAGTTTTGCCTAGGCCGCCTTTTCAGGTTTTCGGCCTAGCGGGCTTCTTCTGAATGTCTCGTAGTATGTGTTCGTTGATGATGCTCCATATTGTATTTGTGGGCCGGCCTAGATTTGACTGTAAGGTTTCAAATTTTCGTAATGTTAATATTTATTTTAAATCGGATTTATTCGGAGTTTGATTTTGTTTCGGTATTATCGAGAGATTTATTTTCTGGGTGCTTGATTGTAATTGGAATTAATTTTGGATGTGGCTGATGTGTTTTTTGGCTGGATTTTGGGCCCATTTGGGTTCGGACCCGGCCGACCGACGCCAAATTGGCTCGGCCCAGCCGAAGCGCGACAGACCAGACGAGGCCAAGTGGCTGCCTGTCCAGACCCCCCGCTTGCCTCTCCGCCGCACCCGCTCAGTCCTCTCCCTCGCATCTGCGAGTCAGCCCGTCGCCCGCCACCCCTCCTCTCGTCTCTTCTCGCTCAGCTCTTGTCTCTCTCGATCTCCGGCGATCGCGCGCGCCTCGCCGACCGTTCCACCTCTGCGCTACCCACCTCCGGCGCGCGTCGCCGCGTCTCACCCTTCTCCTCCTATGGCTTGTTGTCTCTCCCTCTCTCGCGCTCAATTTTCTCATCGCCCACGCCGACCTGCGAGGCGTCACCGTCACTAGCAGAACATGTGCCCGCACTCCGCGCGTCGATTGAGCCGCCGTCCGCGGATTCCTATCCTCCGGCCTCTGTTCTGTTGAAGGCCGCGCCACTGCCTGTCGCCGCTGCTGCTCCGGCCGTCATCGCCCGAGGTCGCCGCCGCCTCCTCCGACGTCTGTTGCTCCGACCGCCGCCGCCGCCTCTGGAGCCGCCGCCGACCGTCTCCGGCGAGCTTCTCCGCGAACCGGAGCCTCCTCTTCGCCTCGGCTTCGTGAACGCGTTGGTGTTGTCGTTTCCGGTAGAGTTTCGTGGATTCACGCCGTGTGCCGGGTCTCGGTTCGGTAAGACCGGGACGTAGGTGAGTGAACCCGCGGTCTCACTTGTGTGTTTTTCTATTGATTCTAGTTATGTGGTGTGGATATATAAATATATATGCATTGCGTATGCTAGCACGTGTTGATGTGTTAACTTATTTATGCGAGTACTTTAGTGTGTGGTGGAACCAATGACTTAGTGGAATTGAATATTGATGTAATGATTTGTTCGGACAAGAACCTCTGCATGTGGTTGGATTATTACTTATAGTAGTGGACCATCGACCTTTTATATTTGTTGGACATCTAGGTAGATGTGACATTCATTGGCTAGTCGACTTGACACACTAGTATTGTATATTATGTTATCGACTTTTATGTGGTTTGACTGTGTAATAGGGTATGACTGTCATGTTTACATTTTACGTAGTAAAGTTTTACTTTGACATGTGGAATGGGTTGGACTGCTAGTGACTATTGAACGCCCGCCTGCGCCTAGTTATACCTGTGTAGGGTCGTTGACTTGTTATGTACTTAGAGGAGTATTAAGCACGGACTGCTGGATTAATACTCTTCAATAAAAATATGTTGTGTGTTCATGTCCGTTATGAACGTTGTGTTGCGCCGCCTGCGCCGTTCTGTTGTGGTAGGGGTGCACTATGACTTGTGACTTGTGTTGTCCTCGTGACTGGCCTACTTAGATGGTATGCGAGCCGATTGCTCTAGCAATACCATTAGGTGACGGATTTTATTGAAGTGCTCGTTTCTTCCCTTTGTGTGTGTGTTCTTTCACTTTCCCTTGTGAGTTCGGAGTTGCCGACTAGTGATAGGCTTGAGTTGAGCATGTTCACTTTCCCTTGTGGGTTCGCACTTGATCTCTGTTTTGATGTGTTGGTATGTACCCGTGAGAAGGTTTTACTTTTCGTTTGTTTGAAATGCTTGTGATGTAAAGCATGCGGATTGTGATGGATTTTGTGAAATCTAGCATGTATGATGTTATGAGAATCATGTGGGGTGGTTGACCTTTATTATGTTAAAGATGATTTGTGAGCGTGCTTAGATGGTTAGCATGATGTTTACATAAGAATGAATACATGCCAGTTTGTTGTGGTGCCTATTATGTTTTTAGCGTGGAAACCGTTGTATGTTTCACTTGTTTGCGATTGTGGACATCGACAACGTGAGCACTAATAAATTTTATGTGGTGATAGATTATATGGCTTGGGCATGTTTCGAAAATACTCTCTCTCTCATTTATGTGATGATATAGCATTGGTTATATATTATTAGCGTGGAAACCGTTGTATGCCTTACACTTACTTTTGATTTGAGACATCGACAACGTGAGCGCTAATAAGATTTGATAAAGTTGAAAAAATATTTGTGGTGGGACTCTTTCGTGGACTGCATCCCTAGGCTCGCTCTCCCTGTGAGTCGAGGTGGGATATCGACGAATCGAAATGGACGATAGGGCGCCCGGAGCCCCAAATTGTGTCTCGAGAGAGAGAGACCGGCGCGTAGTATGACAGCCCAGCCAGGTCGGCTACGAGACCAGGCGAGGCTTAATCGGCAATTCCGGAAGGCGTAGATCAAAGTAACTCCCTTAAGCCAAAAGGATCGCCCACGCGTAGGACTGGGCACGCGCGGCACCGTGTCTGACCCAAATCCTTGTGCTGCGACCTAAGGGTTGTGCGTTAAAAAAACATAGAGAACTAACTGTTGTAGTTTATCCACGCTGACTTAAGAAATAACGACATAACCGGATTGGGTTTTGATGTGACCGTACCTTACATTCTTATTATGATGTTGATGTTTAATATATGCCAAGCATGCTTTTTGTTTGAGAACTGCTGTGAATATAGCCGATAGCTTATAGTTGTTAAGCTTGCTACTTGTGATGCGGACATGCTTTGGTGGTTATATTTATGTCCATTGTTATTGGTTTTGTTCGGATTTGGCACGCATGAATGATGGATGCGTTGAGGAATGTTGGCATGTAAGTTATGTTTGAGTGCAGACTCGTATTTGCATGCAATATATGTCATGGTGTGCGGTATTTATGTATGCTTACGAGTTTGATATTTGCACATGTGCTTGCTTTTGTGTTGTTTGAGTGTGTACTGCAGCCCTGCGTTCCTGCGGGTGCCGAGTGGTCAACTCATGAGTAATTTTATATACTCACCAGTACTACTTTCCCCGCAGGTTTTCGGGGACCGCCGACGACGTTAAGCGAGATTCGGGGTTCAGAAGTTAGTTGGGAAAATAAAGAGAATGTAAAAATGTATTTTATTTTTTCCGCTGTGTATTTAAATATTTTGAATTTATATATGTATTCAAAATATAGCTCATAACATCTCATATCATTTGTATATTTCCACCTAAATTTCCGACCCCCGGAAACGGGGCGTCACATTGACCGTCATTTTTTGGTAATACAGGTGGATGTTCAGACTCCTGGTACATGTCTACTTATTTAACGCAAAGATTTTGTAGGGTATTATACGCGAGAGATTTTATTGGCGTTTGCGACTTTTCTTCTTCTATTTCTTCTATTTCTTCCTTTTTGCTCATCCTTTCTTCTTCTTCTTTTTTCTTTTCTTCTTTACTCTTCTACTTTTTTTTTACTTTTTCCTTTTTCTCTTCTTTTTCTTCTTCTCTTCTTTCTTCTTTTTTTCCACTCTTTTTCATTTCTTTTCCCCGTCTTTTTTGTCAATAAGGAGAAGAAAAGTTGTAGTTGAGGTTATTTAGCCCAGCGCACTTGCCTACCCACAAAATCTTTCTGCTTGTTTGAGCAAAAATGATCGCAGAGTATTGTTTCATTACTCAAGAGACAGCTTTTGAGTTTGAGATGCATATGGCGCTATGTATTTTCTTTCCCTTTTCAAAATTTTTCTCTTTTTCCTTTTTGATGTTTTTTTTTCTTTCTGTATGTGGCAAGTCGCTAGTTATATTTTATTATGTTAATTAGGAACATGCATTGTCCTTTACATTCTACAAATTTTATATGTACTAGAAAAAAAGATATAATAAAGAGATGTTCATAACAAATAAAGAACATGAGACTTATATTTAAATTAGTTCATTCATAAATTGCATTACAAAAACTCTCCCAACTAGAGTGGTCTGTGCGAAAAGGACCAAAGAGAATGTGGAACATATCACAATATGCACTAACTAAACATGATCCTATCATAACTGGTGAGGAAAAGATTCATCAAAATAGCGGCCAGCTTGCACAGATGTTTCTGAGATTATTAATCATGAAACAAGCTGGTGTCAATCTTATTGATTCCTTCACTGCCGTTGTTGGTGGTGGTTGCATTATTCATGGTGGTCGCTGTCGTTGCATCTAGTGATATTTTATCCTCCAGTGTTCAATCAACTCGTACAATTTGTTCCGAATGATGTAGCAAATTTTTAGTAAGATGGCCTGCCCACTATGTAGTCACCAAACTCATTCACATCATACCTCTTGGATAGGTGCGTGAATGTCGGCTGAGAAAAGGCAGTGACAGACCTTTCTGCATCACAGTTGTTTAAACACTTCTTTTTGAGACACGGGCAGGGGTTCCCAAAAAGCCTGGCGAGGTCGCTAGGGCTGTTGCTGCTGAGTAAACACATGTTGTTGCTGGATTTGATAGGTCTGAGTAACTTGTTGAAGTTGCCGGGGTGATTGTTGATATTGTTGGTAAGGACGATTCTGTCGGTATTGATTTCGCTGGGGTGTTTGATAATATCCACTCGCTTGATATTGTCCTGAACTCGATATATGGACTATTAATATAAGCTATTCGGCCCCACTGATGATGCACTTCCTTGTCCTTCTTCTTAGCTTCATATCTTCGGGCAACTTTGAAATATTATCTTGCGCTAATTCGATTCTTAAGCCTGCTGCGATTATTTGGGCAAAGGTGGAAGCGATAGCGCATGCAGTTCTGATCTTATCGTCTAGACAGCTCAGATCAGAATTCATTTCTTAATGAGCTCTTTCCGGTCATTGGAGGAATAACTGGGTAGCTAATTCCTCCACTCTGAGCCAAAAGCCGAACTTCTCATTTTGTTCCGAGTTAAGGCCCTCAGTGTAGTTTTATAGGCAAAATCCTTATTATGCTGGTATGTCGTTAGAAAGCATTAACCAAGTCCTTCCAGTTTGATTTCGCTTTGTTGATTTAAGTACCACCGATGCAGGCCTCCCCTCAGACTCTCCTGAAAGTAGTAGATTAACATCTTTTATTTTCAGATAATGCCCCCCATCTGATCAAAGTACATTGAATGTGACTTGGTGTCTTTAGTCCGTGACTTTTCAAAACGGACCTATAAATTTGGTATCTCAAATCCATACAATACAGAATTTGCGGATCCATAGTTCCTCTTGCGCCTTCCAAACTATTCAAGCGATTCAGAATTTTTCCACTTTCTCTTCAATGTGTTGGTTCTTCAAAGGGATAGAGTCATATTGTTCTTCAATAGTGGCAGTAGCTGGCATGATTGGAGGGTTAGAGGGTTGCACCCTATGAGTTTCCTGTTGGCCAGTCGGAACATTTTGTAGCGAGACATATTGTGTCGGCTCTGGTTATTGAGGTAAGCCATAAGGATCATAAGAGATTTGCTGCACCTGCTGCCTCTCCTGAGGTGGAGCAAATGACGG